>JAULKM010072505.1:0-11897 GCA_032355605.1 Rubia tinctorum
TGAAAAATTCCATCTTTCTTCCGAAACTCAAACGAGTAACAGTCAAGAAACCATCTTTTTTCCAAAGCAAGAAAACCAAATATTCTTTCAATAGCTAAAACTGATATTGTTCCATGAAAATTCACTTTCCAAGAAAGCCCATTTGGGAAAACAGTGTTTTTTCAGCTACCCTTGAGAGGAAAGAAAAGGTAGAAGAGAGTAAAAATAGTATAGAGAGAAGAAGGCAAAAGAAGAATGCGCTAAGGTAACTGCTTTCACGGGTCAGGTGTTTTTGCTGTCAGAGAGAGAGAGAGAGAGAGAGACATCAGTGTGCGTCTGTGTGTTCTTTCCTGCTCTGACCAGAGAAGAAATGAAACGGTTGTTTTGTTTGGGAATTTGATATGGTCCCGAGAAATGAGCAGGGATGAATCAATGGAAACTGTACGGATCACAGCAACCAGGATGCAATACTGGCCTGCTCAATAAATTATGTTGCAAATTTCTTCACAAAAAAGAGGTGGTTAGGACCTCTTATATCCTCAAAAAAAAGTTGTTTTGATTCTTTTGTTTTTACTTTGAACAAAGAGTATCTATGCCCCAGTTACTTATTTAGTGTATATATACTTTTTAATTTTTGTTAAAGTGTATACTCCCCCGTCCCACTAAAAACTTCATACTTTATTTTTTGGCCCGTCTCACTAATAATTTCTTATTTCTCATCTTTTTACATTTAGCCAAAAATATGTGGTCATGACTCTTTCTTTCATTTGATTTATATATTGGTCCACTGTCATCACCCACTAAAAAGATTTCACGTAGACTTATTTTAAATTTTGTGCAAAAATCAATTCAGAAATTTAAAATGGGACGGGGAAGTATATATCTTTAGTTTTTGTTTATTGCACATATACTTCTTATTGTTTTCAACATCGGTATCCGACTATAGAAGTATACACGCACTTTCGAAAAATATGGGAAATATATGTGCACTTTCAAAAAAAATAAAGGGTATACGTGCATTTTCGAAAAACTGATGGATATATGTGTCATAAACAAAGGAACTGGGGATATAAATGCACTTTACCGTTTTACTTTTCATGTATACTATTGTACGCAATGAATTCTTGTTGAAAATTTTGATATTTAATTATTGGAAGAGAAAAATGTTTCATCAACTCTGTAAGTGGTGATATGATTTTTGGCTTTTTAAAAGTGCGGTTATATCAAGGGCAGGTCTAGAAAAACAAAATGGTGGATCGTATTCAATTTTATATAGAGATATGATTGATTTTTTAAATTTTTTTTAGAAATACATTAAAGGTGAGATTGAAATATTGTACGTTCAAAATTGAAAAATAAGATAGGGCATTGACCAAAAATTTATTTTTAACTAACTAATTTTATTTTTTTAAAGGTGGGACAATTGCCCTGGGTTGCCCAGGGCACCTTTGAGTTATACTCATGATTGATATTGACTTTAAAAATTATTCTATCATTGGTGACAGATGATGACAAAAACATTTCCAACAAGAATAAAGAATGTTATGATATAAATAATCATACTTTCTTAAAATGACATAAATACACTTACACCCCTTGACACCACCATTGCACTACCTATGTTGCACCACCTAACCCCCACCCAACACCACTGCACCATCGCACCACTATTAATTTCTAATTTATAGCAACAAAAGTTGAATTAAGAATGCATATTTAGAACTTGTAGATGCAAATAGAATCGAAGAAATTGGAGCTCACGTCGAGTAACGATATGGTGAGTCCTAAGCTTCCCTGGTACCTGCAAATGTCATCGGAATGATCCCCGGGGAGAAATCTCCAGCATAGTCCTACTGCCTGTGCATTTTGGGAGCAAAATGTCACTAACCTCTTTTTCGTATTTTCTATCTTTATTTATAGGATTTGATCATGTGATCGTGATCGTGATCCAATTATTGTGCTCCCTTCTCTTAGATTATGGTCCAGTAGAGGGTGTCATGGCAAGTGGAGCTTTCCACCATTTCCACGATTGGTCAGCTCATGACAATGGATTGTTCTTGGTCTTTGTGGATTCGATGAATTGCTCTGATTTAGCGAATCTATCACTTTGCATGCTCCACTTTAACTAACTGGTACTGGGTAGGTGATAAAATATAAAAGACTTTATTATGGTGTCTCATCAATGACACATCGCACCAATAATGAGCATTACAATATAGGATATTATCTAAAATCCAACAGGAATAAAATTCTAAAGACTATAATGAAATTACCATTTATAATATAACCTACAATGAAATCTAATTCTATATTGAAACTACCATCTATAACTTTTCTTACAAGGAATCCTTATTACCCTCCCTCAAGTTCAAGCATGATAAACAAGAATGCCCAACTTGCGAAGAAGATTCTTAAATCGCTAATCATTAAAAAAATTGAAAAAATCTCTATAGAACAGATTCAACTTGAGCAGCAGTAGAAATAACAGCAAAAATAGTAACGGTGGCAGCGGTATAATAGTATTGAACTTCATTAATAGTAGCAGCTGGTAGAGCAATTATATTTTTACCATGGTATCAGAGCCTATGTGGGTTATTGGGCCAATGTATGGATCCCCTTTAATATGACCCGATGTGGATCGTAGAGTGTTTCCACGTTGGCATATGAGGGGGCGTGTTGATATATATATATATATATATCTCACATCGGTTTCTTACAAGGATAATAACTAATATATAAAATCTTGGGTCAACTCCACTTAATGCCAGTTGGTTTTAAGATGGAAGTTTAAAATATCTTGAAATTTAATAGTAGGTCATATATATACCATAAGCCCCCCCAACCACAGAGTCATGGGAAACGAAGTGTAGGGTGACTATTTTTGTAACAAATTATTAAGTGGATCAATCAGGCTTATAAAATATAGTAGATGCGGAGTTAAAATGATTTTGTGGGTAGAAAATATGTTTGTTATATTTTGAAAGAATCTCGAAATGAATTGAGCATAAATGTAATGAAATGTAAAATTTATGGTAAGCGATTAGTATTCCTTTAATTCGGGAGATGGTTACTAATGTATCAAAAAACAAGGGAAAATTGTTGTATAAATAAAACGCCATGTAAAGTAAGCATTACGAGGCGTGTTTTCCTATATTGACGTGTGAAAGTTTTGATTTTCAACTGAACATAAGTAATTATTTGCATAGAAAAGGTACGTTTTCAGTAAAGTAATTTATCGATTTGTATTCCCCGACAGCTCTATAGAAGCAGGTGTACTTCAGACGGATTCATAATCTTTTTTTCTATCTTATTAGAGTTTTCATATATCAATTAGCTCTTCGTAACAAATTATTTCAAGAAGGTAATTTATTCTTTTAACATTTTCTATTTCATAACCATGGTAGTTGTATGTGTTGATTCTTCGTTTTCCACTGCTACTCCTACCGACAATGGCAACAAGGCAACTTACAGTGAGATGCATATTAATGATGAGGGTGTTGTCGAGGGAGATGACATATGGGAAGAAGGAGGTAGTCAAGTGGTTGAGGATGGTTAAAGTGTTATTACCGAAAATGATTTAGTCGCTTTGAAGGAGCAACACTCCTTGTTAAATGATTGTGAGAATATAATACCGAGAGTAGGGGAGTGAATATGGAGTCTTCCTATTGGATTTTTTCGGTGTATGAACACAATTTGTTGTATGTGTTGATCCTACCCATTCTGGATTTTGTTCTGAACGCATTAGAGTCTTATGGTGTTACTCTTGCTCAATTTCATCCTCGTGGTATAACTATAATTGTGCGTTTTAAGGAAGTGTACAGTGGAGCTTGGAAGATTTTTAACATGGATTTGTTCTCTGGATTTTATCACCTCCTAAGGTTGAAAAGAAGTGAGAGCCAGTTTACTTTTTACCCGGGTATTCTTGGGATTCAAGTTGTGCAAGCCTTTCCTAGTAACTGTGGAGTTTGGAAGGAGAGATATATGTTCATGAGGTTTGCTGATGGCAAATTTATGCCCCTGTGGAATAGTGTGGTTCCTTTGGATAGGCAATCTGATAAGGAAGAGAAATTGTGAAAACAAAGTGGTATTATTAAGGCTTTAATCATCCATTCGATAAGGCTGGAGAGGCCAAGGGAAATCAAGGTTGTCATTTATTCTTTTACTAGAGTTATTTAGGGATTTACGTAGATTGTGGTGGGTATAGTATTTGTGTGTTTTGTTCATCGTTATTGATACTTTGATTTTTTTTAATAGGTATGAAGATGTTACATGTAGTAGTTGAAGTTATTGTTAATCGGGATGAGGGAGAAGAAGCTCAGTACGATAAAGGCATTGAACTGAATCATGGGCACCAAAAAAATGTTTATGATGACCTAACTTGTAGGGGAAGGAAGGTGAAGTTTGGGCTAACCCAGAGACGTCGAAATCTTGCCAGCAACATCTAGCTAAAATTGTAAGATCAGGCTCTCGAAGTATCATACGGAAGCCTGGAGGGGAGGGGCGGTGTCGAGGCATCCAAAGTTCAAAAGTTGAACATCTTGTTATCAAAGCGGCAAAGGGCGCATCGACTGTTGATGTGACAAAGTAGTCACATAAGTTAGTGGGTGCTGCCAAGAGAATAACTGGCTTGTTTGATCAAGCTCTCTAGGTATGTATGCATTAAATACATGCATTGTTGGCATGTTGTATGTTAACCATACTTGTGTGAATTATTTATGATACGTAGATGGAGAGTGTTTGGAATCTTTTAGGAATCATCTTCCCGAAGTTTCCAAGAAGGAAAGTGCCATTCACAAGCAGTAGAAGTGATGGAAGATGCTCTAGAGAAAAGTGAGGTGGCTCGGGAGCAAAGTGAAGAAGAGTTGGCTAGGGGCGAAGCCTTTGCCAATGGGAGGTTAAGTTAAATTAAGTATTAAAGGCAAAGCTCCATAAATGGAAGAGCAAGGGTCTCACTTATCTGGATTATCAATACGTGCTAATAAATTAGGTTGTAAAAACCCAAGGCTTTTACAACTTCTATGCAGATATGTACGCTAAGGTTGTGGGTGTAGGGTGGCGTAGATCCTGGAAGGATATTTATAAGTAGAATCTGGACTTGGATATCAAGGGTCTAGGTAGCCAGCCACCACATTGGTTGAGTTCGAGGGTGCGAAATAGAAGGTGGATGAAACATTTGCTAACAAGATCAAGGATGATGCCATCATTTTCCTCTGATCCAGGAGCTTGGGAGGCGGGATTTGTTTCCCTCGATAAAGGAGCTCCGTGAATGTACAATGAATCTTATCCAGATTATAGAGCTAGAAGAGAGAAGGAGGGTGATGCCATGGAAGTTGATCTCTCAAAGGCTCTGCCTCACTCAGTAAGTACCTTTGGTACTACTAGCGAGTGAAGGCGGGAGAATGAGAAGATTACTAAGCAACCTACTCATGGTGCTAGTGGGTCAACTAGTGGCTAGGTTGACTAGCTTATAGCTCCAAGGCTTTGTTGATTTATGTGTAATGGATGTATTGGATATTAAGCTATAATGGAAATTATAATTTTGGGACTTTGTTTTTTTTGTATTTTAGGAATATACCCCTGATAATTGTATCTTTTATGTTTTTTAGAGTGGAGTGTTTTTTCAAAAAGATGTTGCATCTAGCATGAACTTGGTCAAGCACGAAACATCGTGTTTGGATGGTAGCAAAGAGATTGTATGTGATGCCCTATCGAATTATAATATAGTTACTCATTTAGGAAATAAGTATGTGGAATTGTCTGCTAAGCATGGTTGCAACGAATTAGGTGTCGAGGGTATCTATTGACAGCGGGTGTCCAAGAGGCATATTGATTCTATGAGTATAATGTTTGGGTTGATGATTTTATTGGGTAGGGTGTGAGGTCTTTGGGTGTTTTAGGTTTATGTAACAACCAAAAAAGATGGAATCAGGGTGGAGATGCGGTTAAGTATGGCGCTTTGCCCCGTGTCCCTTTCGAGGGTGACTTTTGGAGGAAGATGTGAAAATGAGTATCCTAGATTTGGAAGTTGTAGATTCTTATTTTCAAGCGTTAAATATTCCATCTAAGCCGAAGGAGTAGGTGATAGAAATTGGCTATCAGATAAGTGAGTTGCTATCAAAGTTTAAGGATCTTGAAGTAGAATGAAAAATGAAAATTGAAGCAAGCATGTCTAAAGTGAACGAGTATGATAAACATTTCCCCAAACAAAATATTGTGTTTGGCAAGTTTAAAAGGGAGTTATGAATAGACTAAATTGTTTTTTGGTCCCCAACATATATTGAAATACCATATTTTCGTCCCCAGTGGAAAAACCACGTACATTCAGCATTCAACAAACAGAAACTCATTTGTTTGGTCCCCAGAGATGGGTTTCAAGTAAAGTCAACAGATGGTATTTCAAGCGAGGTTGGGGGCTGGAGGTGGAGGACGAATTGAGCTGGACGGAAGACAGTGGATAGAAAATCGAGGCCCAGTGGAGGGATGAAGTGGAGGGCCTCCGGTGAGATATGTCTTTACTCAGAGCATCTTCCTTGAATCCTCGGTGGTGGAATGTGGCGCACCTTCCTCTCGGTCAGGTGGAGCTAAAAAACGGCGTAGTTGTGGACTCGCCGAGAGCTCGTTGAGAGCTCGAGCTCTACCTGCGGAGTTGATGCGGCTAAGGGGTGGCGTCAATTTAGACGGTGGAGCCAATCTGGATGGTGAGGGTGGCGGCAATCTAGACAATAGAGCTGTCGGCTGAGGAATGGTGACGGTGGAGACCTGAACTAAGGGGTGGCGCCGATTTGGTCAAATTACGAAATTTGTAAAAGGAAAGGTTTATAATAGAAAATGTTTTTAAATAGTAAATTTACAAAAATACCCATGGTTATATCGAAAAATAATTCCATTTTACCTGAAAACCACAATTGGGGACCAGACAAATCATTTTGTATTTGTTGGTTGCTGAATATACGCGGTTTTACCACTAGGGACCAAAAGATGATATTTCAATATATGTTAAGATCAAAAAAATAATTTGGTCTTATTAATATTATGTGGCAAGATGAAGAATGACGGTGGCTTTTGGTGGAGAAGACCTGGAAAGTTGATCAGAAGACAACCATTATTTTTAATAAGGAAAATGGTATAGATGGGTTTTGCGATTAGATAAAAGGGCTTCAGGTTTAATGTCATCATTTGGGAGCGATGTCTAATGAGTGATAAACTCGTTATACCGATATGCATGCGTATAGTGTTCAACTATTGACTAAGTATGAGGCTATTGAGATGAGAATCGAGCGTCGAGAAATTGGGTGTTCCTAACTCAAAGAGCAACGTTGTATTCTTAAGGCATCGCTTAAAGCTCAACATGAGTTAAATGTAAACCTTCACGAAGAGATTGATAAGGCTCTCCATATGAGGTCCAGAGGATCAAATAAAGTGTTTGCAACAATCTCTGATGAAACACCAAATGTATGTATTTCTTAAGGCATATAACATCTCTTTTGTTATGTTTTTGTGAGTAGATTGCTAGATTTAGAATGGGTTACAATATGAGGGGTTTAAATGATCGCTTTTGGTTTTCCTATCTAAATCTGTCATTATGTAGCCTAATATGATCCTAATGTATTTCTGTCCTTACGAGCGTCTAGACATTGTTTGTGAGCTTATTTGTAGATTGCTCATAAGCACTTCGAAATAGATTAATAAAAGTCATTTTCAAAATTGGTAGAAGACTGAAGGCCACAAGTTATAACGTGGTAGAAGAAAAGAAGCCAAGTTCAGAAGTGTCAAAGAAAATGCACGGGCTGTGCAAAATTTCACGGCCCATGCATAAAGAACTGAAGAAGAACAAGATCTGAAGATCGACGGGAAGTGCAAATGTGCATGTCCAATGCATCAGAGGCTGGGAAATCAAGTCCCAGATGATAGGCCGTGCAAAAATGCACAACCTGTCCTATCAGTTTTGGTAAAATGAGCTTTCAGACGACGTCCGTTCAGGCCGTGTCGTGCAATCCTGCGCGGCCCGTGCGACGCTGGCACTAGGGTTTTTTCAACTTTGGGTTTTTAGGCCTATTTATCCTACCCTTTATATATGACATTCAGCCTCTTAGGGTTTAGTAAGTAGAATAATGTATATTTTAGAGAGTGGTAGGTAGGAAGGGAGGCTAGGAGAATTCTCTCCAGGGTTCTTCTTCTTCTTCCTTAATTTAGTTCTTAAATCCGTGGAATTTAATGAATGCTATGGATTTAATGTTATTAGAGTATATTATTCCTTGGGATAGTTGTTTGTAAGCATGATTTGAGAGGCTTGTTAGATTCACCTTATTTTTTATGTTATAAATATCATGCTTAATTTGTAGTTCATTTTCTTATAGAAATTTATGGTATGAAGTATGTTAGATGAACACTTGATTTATTTCTTGCATGATACCGTACTAGGCTTTAAATGCTAATTTGGGAGTGTTGGATTATCGGCGCTATTGTAGTCTTGTCAGTACCGAGAAGATGTGTGCATTAAATCCTCCTTGTGAGTGCCAAGATGGTAATAGACAATAATATTAATTGGCTAGTTATGTGTGGACTTGCATGTTAGGAGAATAAAACCTACCGCGTTGATGTTATTAAAATCCTAACGGGGGAAACCCTGGCTTATCCCAACAATTGAACATTTTTAGTTTGTAGCGACTAGAGTGGCTCGGACTCTAGAGTTATCACAAGGTACTGATGTCCTCTTCCTTTTGAGATCTAGGATGTGTGCTCATAGCGGAGGTCTCAGTTTTGTGATTGGGTTTACTCCTGCATCTAACTGTTGCGACATACGCAAGGAATATTTCTTTTAAACGGGGGGCTGGTTAGCCCCGAGAGTGAGGTACATGGGTGGTTAGTAGAGAAGCACACCCTTAGAAAGTTACGGAGGGTGTGAGATGTTAAGGGGAGGGGGGAACCAACTATGTGACAAACAGTGGGAGTTCATGGGGAATCAACATCTCCAGACTATGTGATATAACATGAAAATAGATTAATAGTTTCTCATGTGAATTAGAGTCTAGGATCAAATCTTTATGTTAATCAAGTGATGCAAATAACCCCCCAAGATTATTTGATTCATAGTTTATCTTGTTTTACTTGCATGGTTATAGTTAGTAATTCAAACATAACCCCTCCCTTTACTACTAGCTATTCCTAACACACGACCGATGGCACAGACCGTGCCAGCTTGCACAGCCCGTGTCACTTCTTTGACTCTTCCAGACTTCACTTTTTTATTCTGCGCATCTATCTACTACCACATTTTAACTCGTGGCGTTCAGCCTTCTACCATCCTTGCAAATGACCTTCACTAAACAACTTCGAAGTGCTTACGAGCGATCTATAAATAAGCTCACAAAATAGAATCTAGATGCTCGTAAGGACAAAAAAATCATTAGACTCAAAATAGATTACACAATGAAGGATTTAGATACGAAAATCAAAAACGACCATCTAAACCCCTTATGGTGTAAATCTATCTAAATCTAGCAATTTACCAAAAAAATAGATGTTAAATATTTCGAAAAATACATGTATCTGATGTCTCATCAGTGCTAGTGAACATTTTTTGTGTAAACGAAGCTAACTGTTAGCAAACAGTTCGGTCAAATCTCGGCTCAAAATCAAATTTGATCGAGTTTGAGTCGAGCTCATATAGTATTCGAGTTCGAGGTCGAGCTCAACTAATAATGTTCGTTGATATCGTCGAGTTTATCGAGCCAACCTATTATACATTTAATATTTTTATTAAATATAATATAATATATTGTATATAAATATATATTACCCTATATTTATTCAGGCCCAAGGAGGTCGAACTAAATAAATTTCATTCGAACTCAAGCTCGAATCATGATTTTATAGGTTTGGTCGAACTCGAACCGAGTTCAAAATATTTTAAACGAGCTGAACTTGAACGAACTCGTTTATAGCCCTAATTAGAAGTCTGATGAAGTTTGAAAAATGTCAGCATAAAAATAATAACAAAAGAGTAAAAAAAAACTATGCTTAAGGGGAGCCCCATTACACTGAATAATATCTTCATCAAAACACGAGAATTGGTCGGATATTAATTGGGTACCATAATTACTTAATTTTAAATGGGTAAATGAGAATTTTGGGATCCCAATATCATTTCTCATCGTAACCCAATTCTATAACACTCATTTGATCATAATCCCAAATAAATAAATAAAATCATCACAAGAGCGACTTACAATTATGAACGATTAGGGCAACATAAAATTTCATGCAATAACATATTAAATGGACTACTCCCTCTGTCCTAGGAGAATCCGCAGAGGGAGAAAAGTTTACTTTAAATTTTAGAAATGACTAAAATGCCCCCATGCCTTCTTTCCTCTACACATCTTCTTCATCTGCATCGTTCCGCCGCTGTTGTCTTCTTCATTTTCGATCTAGCTCTACCCATCTTCTTCTTCTTTCCAGACCACCAACCTCCTTCATGAAATTCGGCACCACCAACACCCACCTGGATCTCCCAAAACATGTCCAAAATTTATGCCATCTTCAGCCCGCTTGAATATCCCGACCTCTGAATACTCTGAAACTGGTCCAAGACTCGGGTTACTGAACTAATTTCATGGCATGAATATAGACATGAGAATGAAAAGGTAATAATAGGTTGGAAATCCGACGAAGGGGGGAGGTAATCGCCGCGGAAGATAACTTGCCACCCAAACAAAGAAGAAAGTGTGAATGGGGAAGATAAGAGGCAAAATGAAAGCTAGGGAAGGGTTTCTAAGGATGGGAGTTTAGAGTTTCTAACAACGGCTACTCTAATGATGAAGGGTTTCCGAAGTGATGTGGGATTTGAAAATGGGTCGAGCCCATATGTAAATTTTTAATGTTTTGGGGGCAATTATGTCTTATAATAAGTCATATATTTCTAAAAATGGAAAGTGTGCAAATTTGCTCATAACAGAATAAAATGGAAAGTGTGTAGACCATGTTAGAGGATCATTTCCGTTAAATTGAGTTGACTGGAGAGTGGAGACCAAAATCAGACTCATAACAAATACTCCCTCCATCCCATTTTAAAGTTTCGAATTGTTTTTTGCACAAAATTTAAGACAAGTCAATGTGACATCTTTTCAACAACTAATGACAGTAGGTCCATATAAATCAAATGAAAGGAAGATTTATGACCACATATTTTTGACTAAATGTAGAAATTTAAGAAATGGGAAGTTATTAATGGGACAGACAAAAAAGAATGTAAGAAGTTATTAGTGAGATGGAGGGAATACAAAGATAAGAGACTATCATTATTTAAAAAAGGAAAAAGGAAAAGAGATTAGAACCGCTATATTTTCTAAATTCTGTTGTTTCTTTGCTTTTGTTTCATCAAAGACCTTAGAATGATGGCTTTTCTGGCAGCAATTGGACGTTTTCCCCCCGCATTGTGTGGTTCATGTGAATTTGTTTCTGCAATTATAAGTGTTTCCTTTTCCCCTAATTATAGAGAAAAATGTCTTAGAACTGTTTAGAGCTGTAGTCTACTTGTAAACAAATCATGCATGTCGAATGCCCCTTTCTTTTTATTTTATGTAATTAATAAATAAACGAGTATAGACTGCCAAATCCTCTACTATAAAGAAGTGGAGACTATAAAAATAAAAAAGAGAAAGCCTTATTTAAACAACCCGATTTTTTATGTATGACCGTGTAAAGTCAAGTTGATAGATTTAATCATGGAAAAGACATGTATGAATAATAGATTAATTGATTGGAAATTTGTGAACTTGTGGTAAAGAAGAAGAAACTTACCATGTTGGAACACACACTGAAAATGCAGCAGAAGAACATATTTGCGATACAATATTGCGATCAGTATTTTGGTTATGGAATTGTGTTTAACGTAATATTGGGTTTCAGAATTAGAA
>JAULKM010072526.1:0-11897 GCA_032355605.1 Rubia tinctorum
CAGAATGAATGGAAGGATCAACTTGTTTGTATGCCTTGCTGAAAACCTATATGCACATCAACAATGCATCAGAATAACACACATTGCAAATAGCCAAGGTTGCAAACCCAAAACGGAACAAAATAAGATGACAAGGATGCTCTAGTATTTGCTACTTTGGAACCGAAAAAAATCCAAACCTGATGAGTAAAGAACAGTTAGTTCCGTTATCATCACATTAAGCTGTTCTATTTTGGAACTTATCAAGAAAAACTGAGGTGTTGCATAATCGTACAAGTAATTCTGAAGGCAGGGGAGATTGCTATTATGAGGGATCCTGTCAAAGAATAAAGTGCATAAACTATGTATATAATAATGCCAACATATCTCACCTCGGGTAGCCTTGCTGCGAAGCATTTTATGTAGTCTCTTCCAATATTCTTCACTATACTGTCCAATAGATAAAGAGATGGAAGCTTTTGATCACTAGGAACCTGTCAATAACTCAAAATTGTTAGATAAGTATTCACGTAACTTCCTTTCAACCAATGAAAAAGAAAACTGCAGAACAAGTACAGTGAAACTAGCATGTAGATAAAGTGGGAAAAACACTTTCTTGGAATCCTTTCCCATCAATATATAAATTCCAACCAACCAGAGGATACAGATTCAATACTGAACCTTCAATCTTTCGGCCCCATCCAATTTCCTAACATCCACTTCAAACTAGCAGAAGTCTAACAACATGTAGGAGAAGTGCTGACGTCTGCTGTCTATAGTTAACATCAGAAGCCCATCAATAATTAAGAAATTGCAAATGATCACTCCGCTGATAAATGCCTTCTAATTATGCAAAATGTACAAATTCAAATCTGATGAAAGACAAGGAGAGTAAGATCTTCCTATAAAACTCACAGGAATAAAGCTTAAAGATAAGATGATTACAGAGCATCAGAAGAGGCTAGAAAACAAAAGAAAAAGAGAACAACGTCTACAATAAAACTAAAGAAATAAGAAGTAAAAAATTACCGGACTACAACTCTGAGATGAAATATATAACAAAAATGAGTTTCCTTTGAAGATGCTACATACATAGATTAAGGCACTATCAAACCCTAGAAATTAAACCAACTATGCACAACAGGTGCTTTGTTACAGATGGAAAACTCAAAAAGCAATACAGATTAGCAAATTGTGGGCAGGCACCAAGTCCATGGAGAAAAAGATGTGGTGCTCGCAGATAACCATTACTCGGAACAAAAAATAAACTGATGCCATTTCTATAGTATAGCTGGAAGGTCCACTAGAAAATCAAGACCATTGGAAGCAAAATATAAATATTGTAAAAAAAAACACAGAAGACACTATGCAACACAATTAGATTCAAAGTGCATACATTGATCACTATTGATTTTTACAAATCCCCCCCCCCCCTGTGAATCCTAAATCACTAATAAAGAAAATCCAGCAGTTGATATAACCTAATTCTAAGCAAAATTCTATACATTCAAACAGCTGTGGAGACCATATTGAATAGCATTACTACACAATAACATTAGTGGGTTAATCTAAAATTCGGAATCACCTCAAGAATGTTCCCGCAGATGGCGTTGGCGATGGGCTTGGCCGCGTTGAGATTTTCCCCGGCAATTATAGTTAAGTTTGTAATAATCGGCTTGGAGTTGAAAGTCAGCTCACTTAACGCAGCCTTGTACTGACTCACCAGCTCCAAAACCTGCTGTTGCTGATGCAATTGCGGCGGCGGGGGCTGCGGAGTATAGCCGGCGGGCCCAGTTCGCTGAGCAAAGCCGGAAGCGCGGCCGGCGCGATCCAGTCCAACGGAGTCTTCGGTTAACCTGGGTTTCTTCAGCCCGGGTTCTCTAGATCTATCAAACGGTCTACGCGAGCTCTCCATGTCCATTAGACGTTGAATTAAACACGAATTCAAGAGGCCCTAAATCTAACAGTCATCTTTTCTACTTGAATTGACCTCCAAGCGAAAAAGCTACAGAACGTAACAATTAAATCTACACTGTCGTACAAAACAACAAAAGCCCTAATTCTAATCTATCTGGGCGTTGAAATCAGGTAACGGCGGGAATAATTCTTCCGCCCTTCGGCTGCTTTGTGAAGATAGGGTTCGATTGATTAGGGGAAGAGGGAGGAGGAAATCGCCGGTACGGCGGCGATGGGCGGAGAGAGCGGCTTTTGAAATAATTTATATGGAAATCCGATCAGTAATTGCAGTACAACACCACATCCGCGAGAGCTATATATAAAGTCAGTGGCGTCGGGGGCGAGAAAAACCGCGCGCGGAGATGGAAAAGACGATGAAGGCCGGAGATTTGGGGATGGATCTTGTGGGCTTTTAAGCTTAACTAGGCCTGGTTCTAGGCTGCCTTGGTCTCTTGGGGTTACTTGGGCTGGAATCAGATCATCCATAGCTTACCAAATCGATTTAAAATGGTGTTTTTAGATTGATTTCTAAATAGGATGAAAGAACTTTGAATGTTTCCCAATGATAGTGTTGTAAATTATAGGGTGTGTTTGGAAGAGCTACTAAAGCTGATTTATTATGAAAGAAGGAGAATATCAGTTTCTGCTTTTTCCAACAAATAACTTTTACTTTCAAAATAAGTTGTTTTTAGCACTTAACCAAACAGAAGAAAAAAATGCTTAAATTATAAGCAAAACAATCCGTCAAACACAACCATAACATCTTGTTTCTAAATGAATAAAATGCGTACGTTGACCTCTAATCAAATGGTTTTGATGAAAGTGATGAAAAATCTAAGATGCAACTTTAAGGTTTCAATTCCGACATCACTCTTCAAGCTCAAGGGAAAAATCTTCCAACTCCTACTATCCATACCTGAAATCTTCAAGGATGGCCGGTATGCTCCAATCTATGCCGAAAAGTACTAGATCTCGATGAACTATATACCAAAGAACTTGAAAATTCATTGCGTGATTTGAGAAGATTGTGAAATAGTAAAGTATCAGACATTTTGATCTGATTACCATTAGACTGAAATCAAAGGAAATTTTATATAGCTATTGTGGACAAGTAATTAATCATGTGCCAAACAGTGTCTTCCGTCTTTAAACTTATCAAAAAGTAGTAAACACGAAAATTTTGTTTTTATAGTTTGTCGACTTTGGAATTTTTTTTACTATTGTAACGTGTAACTTTAACGAACGTGAAAATTAAGATGGTCATAAACGCAAAAATGACCATGAGTGGACTTTATAAGATGCAAATCACGTGGTCCTCTGTCTTTTATAAATTGTTTGTTTTTTTCTCGTGAGTTATCATATTTTGGTATTGTTTTACTGTATCATTCAAGCTCCTTATCAATTTTTTTTTATAAAATCATTCATTCATAAATGCTAAAAAAATCCCAACGACGAGTACAATGAGTGGAATTGACATCAGCCTAACTAGCCTCTAACAATAACCAATGTATTGCAATGATATCTAAATTACATGTCAACCAGACTGGACGTTTGTGTTGTTACAAATTAGATATTCAATAAAACTGTATTATCTCATTTTTCCTAGGTCCATCGTTTGCCTTATGTCACAGACAATGCAAGTCTACACGGTCCGTGAGTAGGGGCTTCACTCACCCTTCAACTCAGTTCCGTAGACCGTGCACATTTGCACGGTCTGCAAGCTAGATGTTGCTCAATTCCTAGTTTGATTTTTGCTCTGTTTTCACTTTTCTACAAAACCTTCTTCTTTCTTCTACCTCTGATGAACATTACCTTCTTCCGATGACATGGTCTTCTCTTTGCATCAAAAGCCCAATCCTTGATCCAATCATGGAAGGGATTATATAAACAATCAAATATTAAGAAAACAAAGGAATTGGGGTGTAAAACCATGCAAGGTGATTCTAACTCCTAACTTGTAAAGTATCCAATTTCCCAAAGAAAAACGTACAATCTATTACAATATTGAGTATCAAATATGCTAAAAATATAGTATAAAATGGTCACTTCAAATTCCCAAAGCTCAAGCATTTACACGTCATCGAATAAACAATTAAGATTTAAGATGGTTTCCTAATCCACTCTAAATGAAAATTCCTTAAAGCTGAAAGCATAAAGGCCTATCCATCCCCCATATTTCAACCTAAGAGAATTTATACCCACAAATACCACTAACAAGCTATCAAAATCTACAAATACCAAAATATCAAACGAAGTAGAATTTCTCATTATATGTTTAATCCTAGTTATTCATTCCTTAGCTGAATTTCAATCTCTTAAATGCTAACAATGTGAAGTCAGACTACCCGCATTCTCCTTATATTATTTTCAGCCTTGTGCCTCCTAATCTAGCAAATGATCTCATCATATTTTTCCTCTTCTCTCATTTCTCTCATTTTCCCTATGACTCCTTTTAGTTTTGTCAAATGATTAATGTTAAGTTCTCCGTAAAACCCTTGTCGTAGCCCTCCATATCTTCTACCCAAAATCATACTTATCTTCAATATACTTTCTTCATCTTCCTATTATGGGGAGATGGGGAACAATAATTAATTTTAATTGAGTTTTTGTTGTTGAATAAGTGGGAGTTTTGTCTCCACACATTAATTTTGTTCTTTGACATGATCGATTATATCGTTGTGTTCATGATGATAATTCGATTAAATTATTCACACCCATGTCTTATTTTTTATCCACGTGTATAGATCGCGCGTTCATATTTTTTTGTTTTATCTTCGAGTTTCCATTCATTTGGATATGTCATGTATGTATTTTTCAAGAAGATGTTTACAGTTTGAACAACATATATTATGGTTGGACCTTAAGTGATGTTATAGTTTTAGTATATCATACTTGGTTTTGTGATATTGATGCGTGATACGCTCCCTTTTGCCAACTTGTCATGATTTTCGTTGGAAGTGAGCCAATATCCCTATGGGCGATGTTACCATTTTTTATTAGATGTCTGGTCTGTAATAGTACAGACGATCAGCCTGGTTGACATGTAATTTAGATGTTCTTGCAATATGTTAGTTATTGATAGAGATTAGTTAGGTTGAATGACAGTTTCACTCATTACAACTGCTGTTAGGAATTTTTCCCAGCATTTTAAAATAAATTTTTAAAAAATGTTTAATGTTGAGTATCCCCAACACCATTTTCTCTTATTACAAGCACTTGGATAACGCTCATTCCAAAAAAACCCCTTCTAATTTTAGTGACTTAAGACCTATAAGTATTTCAAATTTTGTTAACAACGTTTTTTTAAAGTACTCATGGAAATGATTAAACCTCTAATGTTGAAACTCATTTCTCCTCAACGGTCAGCCTTTATGAAAAATAAAGAGCTGGCTGGCAATGTTATTCATTTAAAAGAAATGATCATATTTCTAAATTTGAAAAGAAGTCACTCGAATCGCATGCTCAAATTAGATCTAAGTAAGGCTTTCGTTAGAGTGAGTTTGACTTTTCTAAATAGCATTTTATTGAAATTTGGATTCCATGGAGCTTTTGTCAAATATATCATGAACAATATTTCTCAAGCATGATTTTCTATTTTGATCAATGGGAAACCTACAGGGTTTTTTAAGGCATCGAGAGGGATTAAACAAGGTGATCCTATATCACCATTTTTGTTTATTCTATTCACTGAGGCCTTTTCTAGAAGCCCTTCCTTTATTTTTCAAAATGGAAAATTGAAACACTTTCAGCTTCCCGCACAGGCAAGACCAACATCTTACTTGAACTACGCGGATGACACGGTGTTTTTTAAAAAAAAACAAACAAAACTTAATCTAGTTAGATTTAAGACTTTCCTTGATAAATTTGAGCTGGTTATGGGTCAACTCATAAATTACCACAAAAGTAACTATTTTGTGAGTTAGCATGCCACAAGTGCTCATCGTAGCCTCATAAGTACTTTAGATATTCCAGAGGGTGCTTTCCCTTTCACTTACCTAGGAATTCCTATTTATCTAGGAAGAACTAAGTCGGTATATTATAAATCGCAGACCAAAATCTACGATTCTAAACTTCTCAATTGGAAAAATATGTGGCTTTCTGCTGCAGGTAAGCATATACTAATCAAGTCATGTTTACAATCTATACCCCAACATATTTGGGCTGCATAGTCCCACCAAAAGCTGTAAGAAAATAGCTTACCCATAAAATTGAAAAAATTTCTGGGGAGAAACTGATATGGGATAGAAAAAAGCTTGGAAGCACTTATGCCTTCCAAGAGAAGAAAATAAATTGGGATTTAGGGACTTTAATTCTTTTATTGAAACCTATTATTTGAAGTTATGGTGGAAATTACAACAAGGTATCACACCTTGGTCACAACTGATTTGTTCATTACCAAAATCCTATCAAAATTCCACCACTTACAAAAGAACTATGAGAGTGAACGTTACAGCTTTAGCTGAGTCGAGTTATTCATGGAAAGGGTACATCACCTTTATGGGAATCTAATTGGACCCATCAGGGACCCCTGATTGATGTGGTACCTTTTCAGCTACATATTACCATCTTTGATTATCCCTCACAAGAACATCTTGCATAGTACTCTGTCACACAGTGAAATTCATCCTGCCATCAAAGAGAGGAATATGAAACTTTGTTTCTAACATTTTAAGAACTTTAAATAACCACAACGACAATAAAAAACAACAAGAGGAAAGAAATCACCAATCTGCAGAGTTACTGTTCGCCACCGTCAGACACATTTCCTGATCTAAAAATCCGATCTCCGCCATTCAGAACTTGAAGACACGACTTAGGAACACTCTGCTAAAGTTTGAGCAAATTCTAACGGTTGGATTTTGAGATAACTCAGATTTACCGAAACTATGCCTTCAAATCCAAAAATCTCATCTTCACTCCTTATGGGTCTTTTGGATCTTCTTGCTCTCTCCCTATAGCTCTGATACCAGTTGTTGGAGAATTTAATCCCTCAAAGACAATATCAAGCAAGAGAAAATAAAAAATAACAAAGAACAAACACTAATTTACGTGGAAACCCAAATCGGGAAAAACCACGGCAAACAACTCTAATCAACTAAAAAATAGAAGAGTTTTACAAAGTATGTTCTATCTCTCTTAACACACTATGTCTCTCAACCCTCTTCTATCCTCTCTAACCAAGCACCCAGACTCACAAACTTTCACTTACTAATTTGGCGGCTCTAGCATAAACAAGTGCTATTTATACAAACATCCACCCTTAAACACTAGGTCTAATCTATTGGGTCTAAACTCTTGTAACCCATTTAGAAATAAGCCTAAGTCAAACAAACTCTATTTGGACTTTGAAGAGAAATCTTAACACTTCCATCTCATTAATTTTGGTTACTCTACTTCACTCTGCTTTCAGCCCCTCTGTCACGGTTTTCACGATTTTCAATAATCATATTAGACGGTCAATATCTCTATCTACACATACTAATTCCGTATAAAAAAGTGATATTTAGCCAATACTAGATATTAACATGAATTTAATAATATTTCATATTATATATATATAAACTAATATTAATGATTAAAGTTTATTAAATTTGATTTTGAAAAAGTGGAGTGTGCAAACTGGTATGTTCTTATCGAGTAAGTACTAGTAAGGGATGAAATATTGAAATATAATATTCATGCACCGCTTGGCACAATCCACTAGTAGGGTCCTGGCATGCATGTAATGCCCTCATTCATCTGTATAAATAGGGTTACAGCCAGCACATCTCTCCACAGGAATCAAGTGATCAGTACTCAAAAGAAATTGAGAGAAATGAATAGGAGAGCCTTAGTTTTGGTTGCCCTTGTTTGGGCTTTTGTTGTTCTTGTTTCTTCGACTGTAGCAGAGGAGACAACGCTCCAGGAGCAACCTAATGGTTATAAACAGCTTTTTATTTCTTAAACATCTCATCTCCTTTACTGTGATTTTCTAATATTAGAATTTACGGTCTATATTTTTGTGCTTGTTATTGGTTGTTGCAGATGATGTGAACGTAAAGCAGCCGGATTTGTTCGGAGTGAAATGCCGATGGGGATGCTGCGGAAGGGGGATTACAGGACGATGCAAAAGGTGCTGCGCATCAGGTATATAGATAGAGCCTAGAGGGTTGATTTGTCGAAATTAATGATGATGGACGTTGTTTTTCATATGTTTTCTTCTTGTTGTGTGCAGCGGAAGAAGCTGAAGCAAGCGATGTGACTGCTGGTGGAGGACAGGGAGGTGGCGGATACGGCGGTGGGCAAGGTGGCGGAAAGGGTGGCAGCGGTGGTGGAAAAGGAGGCAGTGGCGGCGGACATGGAGGTGGAGGTGGTGGGCAAGGAGGAGGGAAGGGAGGTGGCGGCGGCGGACAAGGAGGAGGAAAGGGTGGTGGAGGCAGCGGACATGGAGGTGGACAAGTAGGAGGAAAGGGCGGTGGCGGAGGAGGAAAGGGCGGTGGCGGAGGAGGTAAGGGCGGTGGTGGTGGTGGCGACCAGGGAGGAGGAAAGGGCGGCGGCGGCGGACATGGAGGCGGTGGACAAGGAGGGGGAAATGGTGGAGGTGGCGGCGGTGGAGGAAAGGATGGCGGCGGTTACTGAAGAAAACGCTGGTAGCCCAGTAGCTGAAACCGTCTAGTCCGAAAACTAGAGCCTAACGACGAATGAATAAAGTAGTTAAGTTCTGTCAAGTTTGTAAAAATTTGGTGCAAGTGTTAGCAAAAGCATGACTGCCTCCAATGTTCTTCGTTAATAAGAAGCAGCTATGTGGGAGAATTTTCCATGATTGGTGCTACAGTAAACGTCGGTGAATGCAAAGGGGAAAGTCGCATTCAGTGGATTTTAATTTTTTTTAATTGAAAATTAATTTTTCGGGTGGAAACTGTTGACTGGGCATGGAAATGGAGGGCGCATTTGGTTAAAATTTTATCACTGAAATTGAGGGCTTATTTAAAAAAAATTCACGGAAGTTTTTTTTAAAATTTCCATTTTCTATTATTAAACTTTCGGCATGAATTTTTTTAAAAAGAAATTAATTTCTCAATTTTCTCTAAATTAACATTTTCTTTAATTTTTGTTTAGGGCTGAAATTTGGAAAAAATAAAATTCAATTTATTTAAATTAACAATTTAAACCTATGATTTAAACTCATGGTTTTATAAATGAATAATTTATTATATTTTAAAAAATAATATGGATTTTCAACTAAAAAAACGTGTTCATATTAAAATTATAGTTTTATTTAATTTCAACTCATATACAACTCGAAAAATAGTATTATAATATTTTTATACAAATAATTATAACATTATAATTTTTACTTTGAAAATAAATATAAAAGTATGATTCATTTACAATATATAAAATAGCTATATTTATATAAAAAATATTGTTATTTATAGCATAAAAATAAATTAATGATTTATAAAATAAAATAATATATTTATATTAGAATTTTATAACTATTATTTTGTATAAATTATGAAACAGGTATATTTATTAATAAATTTTAATTTATAAGAAAAGGATTGTTTTGATAATATTCGATCCATGTACTACTAGAAAAAATTGTAATATTATTTTTTCATAAATGTTATCCACGTGTGGCGCGTGTAATCCACGTGTGGTACCGTCTTTTTCCATCCATGTACTGCTAATATTATTTTTTCGTGTGACGCGTGTAATCCTCGTGGCGCGTGTAATACTCGTGTGGCACCAATCATGTCTTTTTCGATCCATGTACTACTAATATTAGTTTTTCATAAATGTTATCCACTGTGCGCATGTAATCCGCGTGTGGCGCGTATAATCTATGTGTGGTGGCGCGTGTAATCCGCGTGGCGCGTGTAATCCACGTGTGGCACCAATCATGTCTTTTTCAAAAAAATTGTAATATTATTTTTTTTCATAAATGTTATCCATGTGTGGCGCGTGTAATCCACGTGTGGCGCCAATCATGTCTTTTTCTCAATTCAAATCCAAAATTAAAAAAACTAAAACATTATAAAGTGCGCATCCAGCGATGCGCCCTATCACTCTTTTCCCACTAAATTGCCATCGAAAAATAATATTAAAAAATTAAAATATACTAGAGGGCGCATGGCCGAGAATGCTAACTGCATCCAAGTTTTCAAAAACAGCCCCAATAAAATCATGCACTCCTCCACGGGTGAAAAAATATAATAAAATCACGTACTTTTAACATCCTTCCAGTGTTCTTATGCATTTATAAATAACCATTGAACATGGTCACACCCCTCGGATGGAGCTGACCGAGAGCAAGCTCGTAAGCCTCCAAAACACCCACCAAAAAATCCGAGATAGGTAATGATGTAGTTTGGACTCCTTGAATGGTAGCGATGACCTTGGTCGATGTTGAGTGCTTGGTTTTTTCATCTGAGTGAATCTCCCTGATTGGATCCTAGGTCAAGGATCTGATGCAAAAGTCAGTGTCCGGGAGCAATGGATAATTTTTTTAAAAGATAATATTTTTAGCTAGATATTAGACTTACTGCAGTTAATGTTACAATCAAAGGAGTTTGAGCTGAATGCTATATTTGTAGCAATGTTCTGGGTACTTTTGTGACCCAGACTCTATTGAAACTTTCCCAAAGTTTCCTGATTTGTCCAATTAACACCGCTACCTCTAGTGACGGGATGCGATCTCTGTTATTCAACAAGGTTGTGAGTCCGAGTCTGTTATTCAAAAAGCTTGGGCGACAAGTGATGAGAGGCATGAAAAATGCTCTGCATGCGTGATGCCATGAAACTGCATGCTCGGAAAAATTGTCCACTCAGCTGATCCATGCCATTTGTCTTTCCAGAAAGCTCCATCTAACTTTAGCATTGGTAGAATTTGTGCTTCATATCTTGCAGCTGCTTAGGATGCTCTTGTTCGAAATCCAGATCTTCTATGTCCATCACTTGCTCCCTAGTTCTTTCAGTATTGTATCTCGCATAGGCTAACTGGGTCCAGACTCGTGGTTCTTGCTCCTGTTTTTGGAAGACTTTGGCATTCCTTTGTAGCCAAATTTTCCATATGAGGTGAAAAGACAAAGCAAGGGCCTCTGTGTTTGGGGAATCTCTGACACAATTCAGGAACCATAGTTTAAAACTAGTTGGGGGTCCCAGATCAAAGTCAAATCCAACATTGAAGTTCTCCATATTCTCTTTGCCACTGGGCATTGCAACAACAAATCATCAATGGTCTCTATTGCTTATAGTCGACATAATTGGCATGTGGCATCTTGAGTGATCCCTATAATCTGTAGATTTACTCCTATTTGAATGGCCTTTTTTATGGCTCTCCATACAAACAGTTGGATTTTTCTTGATACATTCCAGTGAGTTATTTGCTGGAAAGATTTCTCTTCTTGTATTATAGTCTGTGCCTTTACCCGGATTCGAATGTGTATTTTCCATTTGTTGTGAGCTTCCATACTTGTATGTCCCTGATGTTCTCCAACGGTTGGATATGTATTGCTCTTATTCATTATATCACCTGTAGGGGGTGGATTACACTCAATATGGGCACTCTCCATTGTTTATTATCATCTATGAGATGTGCCACTTTCATGTCTGTGTGTTGTTGCACTATCTCCGCGCTCCGTTGTTCTGTTTGTTGCAGTTGATCAAGAATACGGCCATCTGTTAAACTAAGCCGGTTCCTAATTCCCAACTTGTATGTCTCTTCAGCAATTCAGATCCCCCTAATATGGATTTCCAATCCCAACTATCACTTGCAGTATTTGCCATTCAGTGTGCAATTCAGAATGTTATGGTTCTTGCAGCATTTGCCTCTAAAGATTGCCACAAATAGAGATGGATTCTCCGAAAGTATTGACCAAGCATGCTTAGCCAAAAGTGCCTTATTCTTTTTTTTTTTCCGTAGTTCTGAGTCCTAGACCTCCAAGACTTGTAGGTTTGCACATAGCTGGCCATGATAC
>JAULKM010072537.1:0-11897 GCA_032355605.1 Rubia tinctorum
GTTTATGATTATTCCCTATATGTTTGGGTTTATTTATTAGTTGCTAAGTCCGATGTAGTATCTAGATTTATTAAATTGTGCGCTTTGATCAAGAAGTAGTTTTCCCGTGTGGTTAGGCGTGTTCGGGCTGATAATGGAACAAAATTTCTTCCTTTGAGATCCTACTTTGCTGAGTCTATGATTATTTTTTAGACATCTATGGTTGATACACCACAGTAGAATAGTCGTGTTGAGCGCAAGTATCGTCATCTGTTAAATGTGGCTCATGCTTTGCGTTTTCAATCCAATTTTCCTGTTGAGTGCTGCTTATTTGATCGATCGAACAACCACAAATAAATTCTATGAGCGCACACCTTTCAAACTGTTTCATGGTTGCCTCCAAATTACAAAGCTTTGTGTGTGTGTATTTAGATGTTTGTGCTTTGCTTCCTACATCCCCAAATTCCGTGACAAGTTTGCTCCAAGAAGTCGCAAATGTTTGTTTCTTAGGTATCCTGCCAGAAAGAAAGATTATCATCTTTTTGACTTGAAAACCCGTACTTTCTTCAACAGTCGGATGGTAATTTTTATGAAGACCAATTTCCTTGCACTGTGATATCGGAAGCCTTACCGGCGCCCACCACCTCACCGGTGATGGCCTCATCACCGCCAACTTCTTCACCATCAGCAGCCACCTTACCGCCGGCAACCGGACGCCGGCGATTTTGATGTCGGACACGCCGTCGGCTGACGCCATCCTGCACATGCCGTATGCACAAGACGCGAGTGAATCGCCATTCGTAGCCAAGCTCCACGCACCACAAAATGCCATTTTTCACACGCCGTCAGCTGCAACGACATGATCTTGAGAAGGTTGAAGGTCCTCTTTATGATGACCCTGAGCGGTACCAACGACTAGTAGGTCTCCTCATTTACTACACTATCACACATCCTGAGCTTAGTTATTCTGTTTATACGTTTACTCAGTTTATGAAGTCTCCTTGTGTTCCTCACTGGCATGCTGTGATACGTGTTCTTCACTACTTGAAGAGTCATTCTGGTCAAGGTTTATTTCTCTTTTCACGTAGTTCATTATAATTGACTGCTTATTGTGATTTCGATTAGGTTGCCTGCCTATCACGCGCCGATCATTATCTGGATACTTTGTGACCATTGGTGATTCTCTGGTTTCATGGAAGACCAAGAAACAACCTACAATTTCTCGTTCTTCTACGGAAGCGGAGTTTCGTGTTATGGCAGTTGCATGTTGTGAATTGTTGTGGCTTAAGTCTTTGCTTAAAGACTTGGATGTTGTGCAATCTACTCCTATGCGACTGTTTTGTGATAGTTACTCTGCTCCACAAATTGCAGCTAACCCGATATTCCATGAACGTACGAAGCATATTGAGGTTGACTGTCATTTCGTCTGTGATCTTGTCCAATCTGGTACTATAGCTACTCATCATATTCGCACGACTGATCAACCTGCGGATTTGTTTACAAAGACTCTTGGGCGTAATCAGTTTCATTATTTGCTTGGCAAGTTGGACATTTCTGATCTCCATGCTCCAACTTGAGGAGGAGTATTAAGAAATAGTAATATTACTTGTAACTGTAATTAGATTAGAATTCATTTTCTAGTCCAGTATAGGTTTTTTATACAAGTATATAATGTACCTCAGAGCATGAATACAAAAACACAATTATTAACCCGTAAATATTCTTCAACACCCTATATTTTCTCATTATAAGCAAACTTATTAGATATCAACACGCATTTAAAAAGCTTTCCCATTTTAATTGTTACTATGTTCACTTAGGGGAATTAGATTCAACAAATACGATATTATGATCCGGAACTGTGGCCCAAACCCTGTGCCGGTGGTCATGAAAGGGCTTTGTTTTCTCTTTTCTTCTAACTCTAATAATTTTCAAGGAATGGGACAAGAGGAAAGGCATCTAAAATGGCAGACAAAAATCATATAACAAAGATCTGACCTTTGACCTGGAACTTTGATACTGATCAGAGACATGTTTTACTTTTGTTTTAATCTTCAATGGCATTCAATAGGTGGAATTAACACTATTTTAGTTTCTGTTAGCTAATGTAATTTTGATATGCAAGTATATCTCTGTAGCATTGCCAGTTTTCGATGATAATTAGCAGCAGTTTTCCAATAAAAGGGAAGAAAAACAAAAAATTCACACCCTTGATATTGTTTGTCAAAGCTCCAAATGTTCATCCTATTTCAGGTTTCCTACTTAATTAACATGATTTCATACTGCTCCACACATTTGAAAAATAGCACTTGATATTTTGCTTTTTGCTACTTTATGGAGCTTGTTGAATTAACTAGCAGTATTGTTCTACTTTTATTTTATTCCAGACAGTGGGCCTACGCTTCCTCCACATGGTGGTGGCGGTGGTGGAGGAGGCGGTGGAGGAGACTCGTCAGGTGGATGGGTCCTATTTGGCATCCTTCTTGTTCTATCAGAACTGAAGGAGAAAGAGCGCAGGGAAGAAGAAGAGCAAGAGACAATGTCATATGCAACAGTTCCAGCGTTAGATTTTTGAATGTTAACTTTCGACATAATCTCCCTCGCAATTCCGTAGATATGGCTTGAAAACTATTGGTACTTGGAGAACTTTGTTCCCCAGGTTCAAAAACTAATGATTTTAATAGATCTTGATTTTTAGCTGTTACTAGTGTCTTTTAAAAGCTAATTGCTTACTGACAAATTTTATCTGGTTCCGACAGTCAGATTCCTAGATTGTTTTCTGATTCTTAAACTGGAGAACCTAGCTAGAGTGTTCAGCTCTTATCGAATTGTTAGTCAGTCTAGAAGCCAACTTGTCCTAAATTTCTAGATCTGTTAAATGTATTCAAAAGATGTAATTATTAGCTAGTAAATATATGCATTCGGACTAATGCTTCTAATCAGCTAAAGCCTCTTTTTTTAAGGAAGCTAAATCCTGGAGGACATGTAAAGTAGGGGATAATTCCGTATATGAGCTTCTTAATCTGCTTATGCCTCACGCTAAAGGGACGAAAATGGCCATACAAAATTTTGACTACCTTGCACATGTCTACAAACTAAGCAATGAATCTTCAAGGAATCCGTCTCTTAAAAGATGGTCCATCAATAAGCCAAGAAAAGAGTAAAGTTTAAAGTGCAAATTAGAAGAAATGAAAATAAAATTTTCGAGTTGCATTAATTGAGTCATAAACTTTATAACTGCTACACGTTGAACAATACATTTTTAATACTACAACTAAATATTTTTAACCTTTTCATTATTCTAATTAAACCCGCCTTTGTATAAGTTTATTAAAATACGGGTTTTCCCAAAATTTTGTTATCTTCAAGAAGAAGCATCATCTTAGCATAATTTAGAAAAATTAAATTAATAGGAAGAAAGTATAAGAGACATACAATTGGCCTGACTGCATGGGAAAGCAACAATCCGCCCAGATGAGTAGCTAAACTCAAGGAGGAGGCAACAAAATTGGAATAAATCCCAAAGTAGGCAAACAATTATATGCATGGAGAAGTAACTTAACTAATCAATGTTTTGATATAAATACAGGCGTTGTGTATGATAATCGTAGAATTGTATAATCCTGAGCAATTGCAGTCTATCTATTTCAGTAATTGCAAATCTACCTGATCGAAGCAGAAGTCGAAATGGCAATGAGGCCTGCAGGAAGGGGAACGGCAGGTCAGCGCGGGCCGGCTGCTCCGATCCGGCAAGGAGGTGGTTTCCAACCCGTCTCGGAATGGAAGCAAGAGAAAGAGGCAGATGTACTGCTCATTTATCTTCCAGGTTTGTCACCATATACTTTCTCCGATTCTTGTACCATATTCCTAACGTCTGCATGTTTTGGTTAGGTTTCTTAAAGCAGAATCTGAAGGTGTCAACTGAAGGGCAGAACGTGGTGAGGGCAAGAGGCGAGCGACTAGATGCTGGGAACAGATTGAGCCGATTTCAAGAAGATTTCCAAGTTCCAGAAAGGTGTGATATCAGGGCATTGCGTGCAAGATTAGAAGGAGGAGTCCTCACTGTTACCATGCCATGGACGAAAGACTGGATTCAACACCAATCTCAAGCACCCAATCCAGAGGTAATTCAACTCCCTCCAAAGCCTTCTTCTTCAACTACCCCCAATGCCCGAAATGAACCAATCATCCCTCCAAAGCACACTCCTCAGGGACCGATCGATTCCACGCCCCATGTGGTCAGAGCCGATGATGATCATGTCCCTCCCAGAGAACCCATTCGTCCCAAACACACCCCTGAGGGACCAATCGATTCCACGCCCCATGTGGTCAGAGCCGATGATGATCATGTCCCTCCCAAGGAATCCATTCGTCCCAAACCACCTACTCAAAAGCCATTGTCAACTGCTGATGAGAAAATAGTTGGTGAACCAGTGTCTCACAAAGGTCCGGTTATGAGTGGAGAAAGGGAGAGACTACGCGCTTCACCTAAGACCCTGAAACCACCGAGGAGCAGGATCGACAGTGACACAGACATGAAGAAAGGTGAAAGTACCAAAAACATGGGGAAATCTGCCGAGAGCTCTAATGAAAAGCAACATTCCGGGATCCCAGATGATGGAATGGTCCGTAGCAAAAAACCAAGAGATGAGAAGATGGACAAGCAAACCGCTGGCAGAGCTGCTGCAAGTGCAAGTAGCGATTATGGGTTGAGGAACTATAAGGAGGCAGTGAAGAGCCTTGCTGAGCCGAAAGAAGAGAGACAGCTGTTGGTTAACGTTGGAGCCGTTGTTCTGGTTATTGTGGCACTTGGGACCTTCATAATTACATCCAGGCTTGGGTCAGGAGATGATAACTAATCATGTGCTGCATTCTTATAGCTTGAAATAATGAAAGAGGGTATCGCTACTTCTGCACTCCTGCAAATTGTTTATGTATGTACTTTTCAATATTTAGTTTCTCCGTTGGAACATATACTTCTTTTAACATTCTCAAACTGCTACAACATTTTGACTGCAATCCCTCTTTCCTGAATATAATCACATTCAATAAACAGATAATGAGCAGCTTCTTGCTTCTTGTCACAGAAACAGCAATTTGGATGATCGCCAAGAATGCCAAATTTCTGTAATATGTCTACAGTTGCCAATTTCCCATTCAAAAATAGCCACAGAAAGAATCTATGCTTGGCATGTACCTGCTTGTACAATTGCAGAATTTGCTTTCACTATATTGCCTCCCTTTAGTAGATTGTAGATTTCATTAATCTTCAGTTCACCCATTCTGACTACACATTTCCCCAGCTTTGCAAGCATTTTATCTCTCATCTTCAGCAATACCTTCCATGCCCAACTTTGAGAATCTGTTAACCTGCACTCATCTTTTTACCCTCCAAACAGTATGCATGAAGCCATTTAATCCACAAAACATCCTTCTTCTGATCTATATCCCAAATATACTGACAAAGAGCTGCTTGATTCCAGATTGCAGGATCTCTTATACACACCGGCGGATCTAGGGTGGGGGTTAATGTTTGGTAGTCCTATTTTTCAATTAATTCTAAAAAATTAATTGTATATGAGTTCTTAGTATATAGATAAAATTTTCGGCAGCAATTTTTAAATATTTTATTAGTTGTACAAAATACTCACGTGATTACATGTTTTAAGAGTCCGTTTGCACCCTCGTTGTTTTAATTAATTTATTTCAAGATAATTTGCAAGAAAATTATAGATAGGAGGAATTTACATTTTAATAATGTACTAGGCATGTGCAATGGAATGAAATGTTCCTGGTTCAATCCATGATTGTTTTGTTGCATTAATAGGAAAAAAACATGTCTTATTGAGCTATTGAAGAAAGAGTTACTACACTTTATCAAAATATTTAAAAAATTAAAGAAATATTATATTATTTATACTGAGATTTAAGTTTCATTAATATATATATTTATTTTCAAATATACTATTAACTATTATTAGTGTGCCCCTAATGAATTTATTTTCTAAATCCGCCACTGGTTATACCCATTCCACCGTATTTCTTTCCTCTACTGATTGCACTCCATGCAGCAGCTTTATATTCCCTTTGATCCTCCTCTCTTCCCCAGAGATAACATGTACATATTTTCACAGTTCTACTATGTATGCTTTCAGGCACCTTCATAATATAGCCAGTCGTAAACTGGATTTCCGTGGCTATCATCCCCTCACATGGTTCCCGTAGAGCAAGTAAAAATTTTCCAAACTGCCACGCTTCCTTCTCCGAAGCCCATGCTTTGTCCTCAGGCACCACATTATCACACAAGAATTTCCCCGCCATTGTGTTCCTCTTCTCTCAAACACGCCGGAATAGGTCGATGATTTCATCAAAGGGGATCTTCCTGGGCGCTAAAACCTTTCCGATCAATGCCAAGCGAAACTGAGATACAGCAAATCTGAGTGGTATCGATTCGTGAGGTTTTTCTTCATCCGCAAGGGAGATACATATTTGCGTGCAGTTGTTCGAGTACGTCCAGATTTGTCGACGTTCCAAAGCAATTGCCGATCGGATGCTTGTTGCGTTGCCAGAAACTTGCACCGTATGCCGCAAGAAGCATTTACTAACAAATTTAATAAGATGGTTACATAGACCATCCATCCAAAAAAATATTTAAAAAAAATTCTTAATATAAACACAAATTCTTTCAGATTAATGATCAGTGTTACACAATAATATCTAATACATTAGTAACATAAAAAGTCATGACACTTCATCATAAACATACAACTTTTTAGAAATAAAATAAAACATTTTGAAATCAGCAAGATACACAGGAATGGAATACACAGAAAACCAACACCAAGGCTTAAATATACCATTACGATTCCATAAATAAACAAACAAGTACATGTAATAACCACCAAAACACAGAAAGCAAACCTTGATTGTAAGAATAAACAACATTAATAAATGGATTTTCAATATCCGCAACCTTTTTAGACTCATAATACCCGGAAACAAAAAAGAATCAATACCTGCAAATCAACAGCATTCAAACGTAAAACATACGATCTTTATAAGCAAAAACTGCACTTCAACATGCACTATTAGAGAGCCTTCTATTAAAGGAAGCAATGGAAGGCGGTTATAGAAAAGTCGCAAATAACCGCCTTAAACAACCCTTTCCGAACTCGGAAATGCCGATTCGGACCCCTCTCCTTTGAAATCAAAGGCAATTTTGCCTCATTTTAAGGCTGTTTTTGAATAACCGCATTTAATTAGGTTAATTGATGGCGGTTCTAGGTAGAACCGCGATCAATTAACCCTAATTACAGGCGGTTATGACAAACCCTCTTTAAAAAAGAGCATTTACAAGTTCAAAAATGAGGTACGATTAAGATTCCGAGCTCAAAAAACACATGGTGCCCATATCACAAATAGAAGATACATTTTCGGAGCTCGGAAAGTATTTTCCGAGTTCAGAAAATATGTAATCGTGCCAAAATCCCTAAGAAAAAACGTTCCCGAGTTCAGAAATTGGCCAGATATTAAAATAAAAAACGCACTCATTTCAGTAAATACCACAAAACTCTAAACTCGTGAAGAAGAAGCTCAAATTCCTTCACCTTTGTTGAAGAAATGGTTTTGTACTTGAGAGTTCATCACTTTTCATTGGAGAAGGTTAGTTTTATCCAAATTATGTGCTTAACGATATTGAAATAATAGAAGGTGTATTAAATGCTTCATTTATATATTTCCCATTAGGGATTGAGATTAGCTAGGGTTATGATTATTGTTGAATGGATTCTCATGTGTTACCTTTTTAATTTACTCTTAAGATAATGGATCGAGATGAACTAATTGATAATGATCTTAGAAAATCACCCCAGTACATGCCATTGGTTGAATCATTTATTTCATTCACGTTTGAACATGCTTCTAAAGATGGTTCTTCGCAGGCAAAATGCCCATGTAAGGATTGTAGAAATCACTACAAGAAAAAAGCGCTTTCGTGATAGAATTTCGGTGACTAGAAATTATTTGGTCACTAATGGTCGTATCAGTGACTTCCATATTTTCGTCACTATATTTTGGTCACTAATTAATTTTTAGTGACCAAATGAAAATCGTGGTCAACAAATTGGTCACAAAAAGGTGTTGAGTATGAGAGTTAAGTAATTTGGATATCTTTTGTGACCATTGGAGATGACGAAATATAAAATGGTCACCAAATTAGTATTTAGTGATTTCAGAAAAGAGCTCAGCTGCATCTAGTGTATAGTGTTATTTTCACGCACTGTATCATTTCATTAATTCTGCAGTTGACAAACCACACAATCACTAAGTGTGAGAACTGCATTCAGGAACTTCTATCAGTATCAGCAGACTCCGGTTGTATACAGTATCGAATTTGAATGATCCCATAGGGACCCAGACTCAGTTTGCAGTTATCCTTCATGGTGATTTGTAATCAAATATTGTGATTTTAGCTAAAATTATTAGTGTGTCATTGATGTTGAGAATGACTTTCTTTATTTATGTTTTATTTAATTATTATTAAATAAAAATATCGATTCTCAAATGATCACCATCGTCTAAATCTTATGATCAAATTTCAGACTTTATATTTGGTTACTGACTATCCCAGTTGGCCCCCATTTAAAAAAAATGGTAAATTTTTTCGTCACTAAATATTTAAAAGGGATTGGACAAAAATTAACTTTAGTGACCCATTAATACTACCAGTCATTAAATTTCAATGACTAAACACTATTCGTCATCAATTCTTCAGTGGCTGGAAGTTTTTGGCCATCATTTTTTGTAGTGACTACAAATTATTAGTCATCAAATGTTTTAGTGACAAAAAGTTATTGGTCATTAAATATTTTAGTGACTAAATCATTTTTGTCACTGAAACTTCGTTGGACAATTTTTTTGTCACAAATGGAACAAATTAGTGACTGTTTCTAATTTATTGGTGACTATTTTATTGAGGAATACAATTCGTCGCTAATATTTATGACCAAAAATACTTTGTCATTAAAAACAGTCACTGTGACCAACTGGAAAAAGTCATCACTGGAACTTTTTGTGACGGAGAAATGTGACCAATTGGTGACAACCCAATTTTTGTTACCAAAAGTCATTAGTGACAAATTTCGGACATTTAATGATTAGAATCCATCTGTCACTAAAGGTGTTTTTTCTTGTAGTGAATGATGCGTATGTAGGGAGGAAGAAGATGAGGGAAAATCTCATGATGAGAGGGTTCCAAACGAGTTACACTCGTTGGGTATAACATGGGGAAGTTGTGAAAGCCTCTCATTCGAATGAATTGAAGGACATGATTGTGGTGATGAATTAGATGGCAATGCGGAGTTTGACAAAATGGTGGAAGATATCGCAAGGGAGTTCAAAGGTAAGCCGGAGTCGTTACAAGCTTTGATTGACGACAAAGTGATGCCTTTGTACAATGGTTTGAAACACTCGGTTTTGAGTGCGAATATGCAAATAATGAATTTGAAGGAAAAAAATGGATGGACAGATAAGTCGATGACCGAGGCTCTCAAGTTATTCAAGGATTTGCTTCTCGAAGGTAATTTAATGCCCAATATGTTGTATGCTACAAAAATATACTATGCCCGATGAGATTGCAATTACAAAAAATCCATGTTTTCCCAAACTGGCGGAATCAGAATATCAAAAGAGATCCGCAATCACGAATCTTGAACAACAATTAAGGTCTAGGTTTGGTTCTAGAATCCACCAGAGAGAAAATATTCTCGAAAACTATTATTATGAAAGATAAAATCTTTGAAAAATACAAGAGGTACTTAAATACTAGAATGAAATCATGAAATGATAAAAAAAAGGAAATCCGGAATTAAATCCAAAATAAAACAAAAATCGGAAAACAAAAAAATAGTTTATTGCCGTCTTGAGGCCCTAAACGAACTCAAATGGCAAAAAACCCCCTTGTAACATCGCGAAGCAGTGATTATTGTTGCTCTCGTCAAAACAGTTCCAATGGCACCGGCCTCGCCTGATTCTTACACCGGACATAAAAGTCAATGTATCGAACCTTTACGGTGATCCATCGCTTCTTCAATTTTCGCCACCATTCACCATGCATTACAAACAATTGTATGTTGTATAGGGAGGAAGAGGATAAATATCGGGAAACTTTTCGGATGTAGCGAGTCTCGGTACAAGTTGAAGAGAGGTGCGATTGCGGTGGGTGCAGAAGCTCCATTGAAATCAAATAAAAAGACACCAGCAAAAGTGCTATGGTACCTCCCGATCATTCCCCGTTTGAATAAGTTGCATGCATGTAGGGAAGATGCAAAGTTGTTCCGTTGGCACGTGGATAGGGTCCGACCAGCGGGTGATGTGATAAGACATACTTCGGACGAGGAGTAATGGAAGAAAGTTGATGCTATATACCTTGATTTTGGCAAAGAGTCTCGGCATTTGAGGTTAGGATTGTGTACCAATGACAGGAATCCTTTTGGTAAGTCCTGTTATGTTGGTCATATACAACCTCTCGTATGGTTAACCATGAAACTTAAGTATGTGTTGCTGTCATTAATGATATCAGGTCTGAATCAACCGGGTAATGATATTGAAGTCTATCTTGCTCCTCCATGGATGATTTATTGACTTTGTTTAAAGATGGTGTTCGAGCGTATGATGGTCTTGCTGAAGATTTTTTCACTCTTAAATCGTTGTTATTTTGCACAATTAATGATTTTCCTCCATTTAGGAATTTGTCTGGTTATTCTGTGAAAGGTCACTTATCTTGCTATGTCTATGAGAAAGACACTGATTTTTTTCTACTCTAACACGGTTGTAAGATCGTTTATCAGGCCCACAGGTGGTATCTTCCTGAGAGGCAACCATGGCGATTGGCCAAAAAATGGTTCAATGGGAAAGTGGAGGCAAGAGGCGCACCGGTGCCATGGATAGGTACAGAGATTTATTAAAGTGTTAAGAATTTTCCCAACGACTTCGGCAAGAAGAAAAGAAAAGCTGCCGTTGAAGGAAATTGGAAGAAATGCTCAATTTTTTAAACCTACCTTATTGGGAGTATTTGGATGTAAGACATTGTCTGGACGTTATGCATATTGAGAAGAATGTTTGTAATTCTTTGGTTGGGACGTTGTTATATACCCCTGGAAAGACAAAGGACGGTTTGAAGGCTAGGCTAGATTTGGTTGAGTTGGGTATTCATACAAATCTAGGGTCAGTGAATACTAGTGACGATTGTTATTTGCCACCTGCTTGCTATTCAATGTCGCAGTCGGAGAATAAATCTTTTTGTGAGACCCTTAGTAGTGTGAAAGTTCCTGGTGCATACTCGTCCAACATCAGCACTTGTGCGTCAGTCGGGGAGTTGAGGCTAGGTGGGTGATGCGTCCATTTTATACCGTGATTTTGGGATATTTTTATAATCATTTTGGTGGACTTTTAGGCTTTGAAGACTGTATTTTGCCTTGAATTTCTATTATTAGAGTTAATAGCGACTTTATCGCTTTTGTCACTTTTAATAAGAATTTCGTGAAATGGGGCAATTTTTGAAAATTTGAAGACATCGGAGACTCCATTTTGAAGACCATGAAGACTTTTGAAGACCCGAAGAAAAAAAGAAGAAAAGACTACATGAAGACCAAAGAGAAAAAGTCAATTAAGGGCAGATTGTTCTGGCCGTCGCGAGTCGCTACGGCCAATTGCCCATACATACTTTTTGAGATTTTTGTACTATAAATACTCATCACTTTTGTCTTTCATAATTCGTACGCGGTCCTCATCACAAGAACCCCTACACTACGACCTCGAGTTGGAATTAAATATTAGAAGGGTTAGGAGGCTTTCATTGGAAAGTGTGAATATCAATTCTCCTAGTGACCATTTTGCCACATCTTCAACCTCCATGGATC
>JAULKM010072556.1:0-11896 GCA_032355605.1 Rubia tinctorum
CATGTGATATTTTTCACATTTATAAATTTATATATTTTTACAATACAAACAACATCAACTTTATTGATGAATAGTGACGTAAGACTATAAAAGAGGGACGGAGGGAGTAACTAAGTCATTATTAAAAAGGGTTTGGATAAGTTTTAGGGGATTAGGCTCCTGGCAATATGTGGAATATGAAGTTTCTGTCTGCAGGCTTGATCAAAGCATAGCTACTTTCTCTGCTTGGAAACTCAAAGAGACCATATCAACAGACCAAATCACAGATAAAACAAAACTTTCTGATCATCATGACTTTTTTACTGTTATGGAGTATTATTTAGCATTCATTGCCGTGTTTTGCACGACCAACCCAATAGTTTAATTATGACAAGTCGCATAATATCATGTCCAGTTCTATGCTCGCACTTGCGATTTCAATTCATTAAATAATTAATCTTTCACTTTCACATCATTAATTGAGTCCGCAACTAAATCATTCCATTTCCCCCCACAATGGTCGAGACCACTTTGAACCCACTCCACGGGCCTCATTTCATTCTTTTATCTACTCATTAATTTTACATTTAATATTTAATTAAATAAATTTACCTAATAAAAATCAACTCAAATGTGAAATTTACTAATATATTTATAATTTTTGAATTTAATTTCATTTCAAAAAAAATTCCAGAAATTAATTTCTTTATTTAAAATTTATTTTATGAATCATAATTAAAAAGAACCATATTTTTTAAAGAATGTAATTTTATTTTTTTTAAATGACCAAAATTTAATTTTGATTTTGAAAAATAAAAATAGAATTTTTGGTTTTTTGGATTTTTAAATAGCCAATTTTTTCCCAGAAATTTAAAAATATTTTTTTAAAAAAAAATGGTTGGGACACATGGCACCATCAGATTGGGCCACGTGTCCCAATCAATTTTTAAAAAAATTAAAAAAAAAGTGGGATATCATAGGCCAGGTGCCCCAATCGCCTGAGTCTAAATAAATGGCCCGCGCCATGCAGCACATGCTGCCTCTGCCATTTTCTGACTTGGACCGGGCTTAGTGAAAGAGTCGGGCCAGCGAGCTGCATTTGAACCTCCACTGTGAGAGTTTTCGAGTTCGACTCCATCCTAACTTTTAATTGAGTCTGAATTGAGCCTTGCTACACATGTTTTAAAATCAGTGATGCGTGGATATTTTTTTTGCTGGAAAATAAGGGCAACTGCGCTTTAATTGGATGTACTTCCTACACATTAATCTCACCTTAATTATAAGCTTTTGGCGGAGCAATTGACCTCTTGACCTAGCAAAACCGCAGCCTCTTAAGATAAAGAAATAGGCATAAATCTCACGCCAAAGAACTAGAGAGATAATTCACGCGCGGTTTAATTCTTCATACATCTTTATTTCATGAACAACGTTTACGAATCAGTGACTAACTTATTATCTCAGTTAGTGGTGGACGGTAAAATATCTAGACTACAAATATTCTAGGGCGAACGGGATGTACATGAACTCCCTCTATCATTCACCTTTGCTTTTGAAATTTGATTTTATCTAATTACATTAATTATTACCGTTGTGTTCCAATATATCCTATCTAACCAAATGTGTAAGAATAACACACGAACGCACAAGACTTGGTTACACAGTTCGATAAAATCCACCCACATCTGCAGGGTTTGGGCTAATTCAGAATAAATTCACTAATTAGAAAGATACAGTACAAAGTACAACATACAACTATATTTATTTTTTCTAATTACAACGTGTGGATTTTGCAAACTCCCCTTACTATCAATCCGTCTTGATCAGACTCCCTCTGACCTCGAAACTCGTCGACGCTAGATCTCCTCCTCCCGAGGAATTAAGGTATACGATTTTGAACTTTGATCAACAAGTCACGATATGTTGGAACATATGTCTGCTGACTCTCGCAATACTCTCGGAAATATAGAAAATTTGAGTGCATATTTTCGCAATTAAATTCATGCATAATGCAGCCGATGATGTCCTCTATTTATAATCCATGAGCATATCAGAACTCTCCATAATTATCTCCACAATATTCCAATTCCATATTTGCTTCTGAATCATATCCAAATCGCATAAATAAATGAATTTTCTTGATATCAAATATCTCATAATATTTCATAAATAAAATTCCATAATTATAAGGATTTTCAATGAATCTGTTATACTTCATACACGTCTGAATCAATATTGCATAAGCTCCATATTTCCATAAACTCATATCACGCAATATTCTTTCATCAATCAAACTCTCACCTTTCCGTATGTTCCAACGTGTAAATTCTGAAGTCGTATATAATTCCTCTCGTCCATATCTTTTTCCATAGCTGAATATTCCAAATCAATTCCAATTTCATAAATCTAATCAAATCTCATAAATATAGGAATTGATATATTCTCCAATCAAAAACCATCTGGACGAAATATTACTCCTTGCATTCATCAACGCATTCCTCATTCCACCGAAATTTTCTTCTATGATGTTTCAATATAAACTATTCCATATTTGCATAATTTCCATAAATTGTCAATTAAATAAATCTGGACTTTACAATCTCTTCCTTTGGCATTTTGTGGATCCAACCACCTTTTGGCATTTTATCATACAAACTTATACAAATACAGACATCATCTTTGAAACCCATTATGGAACATAACATCTCCCCCCTAGATTCCAGAACTTCCTCAACAACCCAACGGAGACAATAATGTCATCCAAGAAATCCAAAACATCTCCCCCTTGGGACCATAAACATGCCAAACGCAGTAGACACAGAAAACCAGAGAAATATATCCAATAAATGCAGCTCCCCCTAAAGCAAACATCTGGCCTATGTTGGAACATAGCAATAGAAGAACCTTCAAACCTCTTTAGGACAAACTATTTGTGCCTCTAACTGTGCCTTCTTCACTAATTTGGTTTTTTCTGCCTTCAGAGCTTTCATATGAATGACTAGAGCTCTTCAACTTTGCATTAATGGATACACGCTTGACTTTCTTCTCATGGCAGTGTGTACTAAAGAACAAAGAAACGAGTGCATTCTTGACTAAGGAAGCTGCTCTTAACTATGTTCTCCTTCTGCTTTAATCTTCTTCTCTTACTGATTCTGTAGTCTGATCATTAGTGCCTTCAATAATCTTCTTAACTTGTGTTGGAACATCAGTCCTTGATGGTGGAACATAAAATCTCTCAGTTTCATATTTCTGTTGCTGTTTTGGAACATGGCCGTTCTTAGTCTTCGGTTCCTGCTGTTGTGTTGGAACATGAGAGTCCTCAACCTCAAATAACTTAGATTTATCAATATTCATATCTGCAGCTTCTCCCCTATCTGTGTACTATGTGTTGGAACATAACCAGCGTCACTGCTTTCGAACTCCTTATCATCAAAATACCAGAAGGAGACATCTCTATGATTTGACCGTCATATACATCTCATGATCAAACTTGACCACTGCATAATCATCCTTACTAGCATGCCAATCATAAATTCTCTTTTTCACTAAATATACATTACATCAATCACCGTAATGTCTTCAACGCCAACTTCCAACATGTCCAACTGCGCCTCCATTTTTTTTGTGTTTTTTTGAATTTATATACACAAATAAAAAAATAATCAAAACTGAATAAAAACTAACAAAAGTACCTTAGATCAACTCCCCCTCGACGAAAACCTTTCTAAATAGGAAAGTTAGTAAATCGCTCAAATCATGCCCTTTGTGCTTCTTTTGATCCATACAAAGCCTTCTTGAGTCGATGATATACTTCCTCGCAACTTGCTTTATTATCATGGCATTCAAATAGCCCAAATTCTTTTTGCATTGCCGCAATCCAATACTCATTAAGTAGAGTCTCTTTATAATTCTTGTGTTCAATGAGGGAGAAAAAATATTGTAGACCAGCATGTTCACTATAGTTAACCCGAGGGATCGATCGAATCCTTCTTCTGCTTGATTCAGCCTTCACTGATGTTGGAACATATGAGAGTTCTGGGAAGGACATTGTTCCAACATCGTTGAAGTTATGAGAGTCATCAGCTTCATCCTTAATATTTACCTCGTATGATGTTGGAACATGGTCAACCGTTGACATTTTAAGCTCATTTTATTCAACACTCAAGCAGTTCACTTCTTGTTCCAACAAGTAACATTTGTCTGATGACCGAATACCAGTAAGAACTTTGTTGTTGCCATATTTCACTATACACTTCTTCTTATGGAATTCCACGGTCATATTATTATCACATAGCTGGCTAATACTTGGGAGATTAGCCTTTAGATCTTCCACCAACAAAACATTGGTAAAGGTTGGAAATCCCTTTATAGACAACTCACATTTTCCAACTACCATGCTTTTCTTTCCATCACCAAAGGTAACAAATCCGCCATCATAGGGTTTGATTTTCCTTAAGTACTCTAGCGTTCCAATCATATGTCGAGAACATCCACTATCAAAGTACCACGAATCCCCAAAGTGTGCAATAAGAGAAGTATGAGCAACCAGGAAAGTATTAGTGTGTTTATGAACCCATACCTTTCTGACCATCTTTGATCGTTGGACATCATCTATATTGGAACATGCAGACAGTTGTCGTCCATTCATGATGTCTCTAAGTAGTTTAAAACATTGATCCTTTATATGGCCTTCATAGGTGCAGTAGCTTAAAATAAGAGGTTTGTGTTTCCGGGTTTTGATCACTTTTCTCTTCATGTCTTGAACCTCTGATTTGAAATTTACAGTGTTGCTTGATGGCTTTTCATAGCTTATACCTTGTCGATTTCCAAAGTTCTTTCCCATGGTGAGAATTTCATCCAATTTTGCTTTTCCCGAATTCAATATTTTAATAGTCGTCTCAGTAATTTCAGCCCTCTTTGTCATTGAACTCAGATTTAATTTCAACAACTCAATTTCTCTTCAGAGTCGTTTCACTAGCGATGCCATCTCTCTTCCTTCTTCAGCTAAGAGTGTTTTCTCCTTTTTCAAGAGCTTGTTAGCATCAACAACTTTTAGCCACATTTCATACGTCTTTTCATATGTAGCATAGACATTTTCATCATTCACACTCATGTCTTCGTCATCGCTTGAGGAGTACTCTTCACTTACCTTCTGTGTGTTGTAACATAGGACTTCGGCTGCCTGACCTATGTCAGAATATCGATCCACTTCTTCCTGTCCGATGTTGGAACATTCTTTACCAACTTCTGAGTCTCCTTGAAGTTTTGCTCCAAAAGCCAAATAATTATTGGTCAATTCCTCTTCATGATTCTTCTCCTCTTCATCTTCACTCCATGAGGTAACATATGATTTTCCTTACTTCTTCAGAGTGTTAGCACATTCAATCGAATATGTCCATACCATTCGCATTCTCTGCACTAAATCATTCTTAATTGTGTTAATTCTCCATTTTGGCTTCTTGAGAATTACTGAGTGATTTGCTCCATCTGTGGCTCTTAGTTTTTGCCAAAATGTTGAAACCGTGATCTATTCCCACTAAACCTTTCCTCATAATTTTTATTTACCACTTTTTCTCAACATCCTTGAGAGATTCTTTGTGGTAAGAGAAAGTTCTTCATTTACATCATCGATATCCTCTTCATGATTGTTTCTTGACGATGAATTTTTTAATGTCAACTCATTCGTTGGATGTTCCAACGTTATTTCATAAGTTTACAGTAACCCCATTAATTCATCTAGAGTTATGGTGACCACATCCCTTGCTTCTTCTATTGACGCAACATTCATAGAAAATCTATGAGAAAGAGATCTCAAAGTCTTTTTCACCAGTTTGGACTCATTGTAAGTTTTGCCAAGTTGATACGCCATATTTGAGATGTCTCTTAGCTCTCCATTGAACACAACAATAGTATCAACCTCCTCCATCTTCATTTTTAAAACTTTGTGGCCAACATTTGTAGTTTTGATTCACGCACATGACTTATTCCTTCATGCATCATTTGTAGGATATCCCATGCTCTCTTTTTCTAATGACACGTAGAGATGAATTTGAACTGATTTTCATTTACGCAGTAAAGATAGCATTTAATTCTCTAGAGTTTGCTAAGCCACCCCTTTTTCATTTGGAATCCACGACTCTTTAGGCTTCACTACTGGCTCTTTAGAACTCGATTCACCTCCTTTAGAACTTTCAGCTACTGGGGGTTTCCATTTTGTTTCAACATAGTGCCAAGCCAGTTCATCCAGTGAATTTATGAACAACCGCATGCGAGCCTTCTAGTAGTTGTAATTCGCTGCTTCCAGCAGTGATGGCCGAGACACAGAAGCTCCTTCTCTGGTTGCCATTGGTAAACTAGATCACACTTTCCTTGTCAAAACCAAGGTAAGAATAAGTGACTTAACTCTGATACCAAATAAAATTTGGTTTTACCTAATTAGCTTAATTATTACCGCCGTGTTCCAACATATCCTATCTAACCAATCATGTAAGAAAAACACAAGAACACACAAGACTTGGTTTTACATTTCGGTGAAATCCACCTACATCTTCAGGGGATGACCCAGTTCAAATTAAATCCACTAATCAGAAAGATAAGGTACAAAGTACACCATACAACTATACTTATCTTTTCTAATTACAAAGTGTGGATTTTGCAAGCTCCCCTTGCTACTGATCCGCCTTGATCAGACTCCCTATGACCTCGAAATTCGTCGACACTGGATCTCCTCCTCCCGAGGAATTAAGTTATATGATTATGAACTTTGATCAACATGTCATGGTATGTTGGGACATATGTCTGCTGGCTCTCGCAGTACTCTCGGAAAGATAGAAAATCTGAGTGCAGATTTTTGCAATTAAATTCATGCGTAATGCAACCGATGATGTCCTCTATTTATAGTTCATGAGCAGATCAGAACTCTCCATATTTATCTCCACAATATTCCAATTCCATATCTGCTTTTGAAGCATATCTAAATCTCATAAATAAAGAAATTTTACTTATCTCAAATATCTCATAATATTTCATAAATACAATCCATAATTATAGTGATTTTCCATGAATCCATTATGCTTCATACACATTTAAATCAATATTGCATAATCTCTATATTTCCATAAACTCATATCACGCAATATTCTATCATCAATCAAACCCTCAGCTTTCTGTATGTTCCAACATAAAAATTCCGAAGTCGTAAATAATTCCTTCTACATTTCAAATTATGATTTTAATCAAATCCCTTTGAGATAGGAATTACCAAATATAATCCCTTGAAGTAAGGAATTAGAATATCTCGTCCATATCTTTTTTCCATAGTTGAATATTCCAAATCAATTCCAATTTCATAAATCTAATCCAATCTCATAAATATAGGAATTGATATATTCTCCAGTCAAAAACCATCTGGACGAAATATTACTTCTCACATTCATCTACATATTCCTTATTCCACTGAAATTTCCTTCCATGATGTTTCAACATAAACTATTCCATATTTGCATAATTTCCACAAATTGTCAATTAAATAAATTTGGACTTTACAGGCTCCCCTTTTCATTTTTGGGATATATACAAATATAATATTATATACTTTTAGAAAGTGCACATATAACTCTGAGATGATTTTTAGTGCATAATAACCTTAACTACTTTACATAAGTGCAAATATAACCCTAAAACTATATTCTGGTATTAAATGACCATTTTCGGTCGTTGACCAACCAGAAATGACCAAATGCCCTTTGGGCCAAGTACGAAAATTTAAAGATTAAAATGCCCTTTGCCCACCACCACCTCTACTGTTCCACCACCTCTACTGTTCCACCACCTCCGTCATCGCCGCCTCTTCCCCGCCACCACCACCTTAGTTACTACCTCCTCCGCCGCTCCACTATGCCACTTCCTCCACTGCTCTGCCACACCACCTCATCCTCATCTCTCCACCACCACCATATCTGCCCCCCACCCATCTCAACCCTCCTCCTCCTCATCTCCGCCATACCACCTCATCTGCCTTTCCCCAATCCGTCGCCCAAAATCTCAAACCCCCCAAATACTGTCTCAGATGTAATCTTAAAACCAAATCCATCGTCAATCCGCTGCCTACGACATCTGAGACTAAAACTGGTCTGAGACTTAGCCTTGGGTCTGCGGGAGAAAAAAAGAAGAGAGAAGAGGAAGAAAATAAGAAGCCGAGGGAGAAGAAAAGCTTCTAGAAAACAAAGAATCCTCAGGTCGATGTAATCTCAAACCCAAATTCATGGCCAATTCACCTAGGACGAGGAAAACCAAGAAGTTGCGGGAGAAGAAAAGAAGAGAGAAGAGGAAGAAAAGGAAAAAATGAAAGAGGAATATTAGGTCTTTAGGGGGGTATGGAGGTGATTTCAATGTTTTTTGCATTGTTTTAATTTTTTACAGAGGGATAAAATGGTTTTTTCATCCACTTTCGGCCTAAATCTGTCGGGAAGGGTATATTTGCACATATTCTTACTTTCTAATGTTAAATTTGCACTTTTAACCATCAAAAAGTTATATTTTCACTTATGTAAATTAGATAGGGTTAAATTTGCACTATTGTCTTTATTTTTTGAACAGTTTTAGCCCATCAACTAACATAACTGTTGAGTCGTCGCTCCATTGGACCTGGCCTCATCGGAATCCAATGATGAGGATTTCAAGGAATCGCGGACAAGCAACTTGGGCAATCCCAACATTGATTATATTATCAGCTTTTCCCCAACAAAATAATGACAATAAAGATGATACGATGTTGGAACCACCAGCTCCACCATTACTCCTCCCAAAACCCTAGTGTCCAATATGTCGCATCCACAACCGCATCTCCATCGACGCTCCCCATACCACCAGAACGTCACCCGTACGTTGTCGTCTCCATAATCGTGTTTCCATCGACACTCCACATACCATCCGCCGCCTCCACATACCATTTTCCGCCTCCACAATTGCGTCTCCAATCCTTGCAACGTCTCAGATATCCACCACTCTTTCTCCATCCCCGTCGGAATCCTCATCCAGATCTTTCCCCATTGGAATCCTCAACCATATCTTCCTCTTTATATAAGAGCCACAACGCCGACCGCCTCTTCCCCGTCGCCGATCATCTCCAGAAAACACCGAAGCTCCACCACACATTCAGAGCGTTGCCGATCGAGGCAAGGGTGCGGGAAGGGGAAATGAGAAAGAGAAAAGAAATTAGGAAATAGAAAATGGAAAAAAGAAAAAAGAAAAATGGGAAATGACCATTTTTCCTTTAAACTTAACGCTTTTGACCAAAGTTGACGCTTTCACTTGACGAAAGGGCCATGACTCAACTGTTTTTTAAGTTGAGGGGCTAAAATTGTTCCAAAAATGGGGGTCAAAGGTGAACGATGGAGGGAGTTTAGGGGCCTCCTAAGCCGTTCATCCAATATTCAGTGGTAACAACTGACAAATTCACAATCAAATCGTCTCTTTTCTTTTTCAATTAAAACTTTCTTAAACCATTTGTACAACAAAGTTTAGAAGCCCTAGAGTTAAGCATAAGGTGTCAATCTCTTTGCCTCTATAGCCCTAGGGAGAATCATTTATAGTGGAGTGCTCGGGACGTAATATTTACGGGGAATTAATAGAACTGCACATCGGTGGGGCCATTGTTGTGCTTCCCTAATTACGGAGGCGGTATCGGTGGAAGAAAACGAGAGCATCCTTATGTGACAGATAGGGGGGAGTGTTGACCACCGATCACACTATGGGACATAAACATTAGGATAAGTTTATATGTCTTGTATTTGATTGAATCTAGGATCAAAATATAATACCGATCATATAACGCAAATATCCCCAAGTGCTAGTTTTATATAGTTTATTCTCTCTAGTCTCTAGTTTTATGTACTTCCTCTGTCCCAACTTAAACTGCACACTTACTATTTGACAGTCAACACTCTCAAACTTTAACCACATATTTGAATAGATATATAAACAATAATATCATCGTATGTGATATTGTTGGATTTGTCGTAATAAGTAGTTTCTAAATATCAATTTTTTATTTGCCGATATTATACGTAATTAATATATTAACGGTTAAATATATTTATTGAAAACTGTGAAAAATATTCGGTGCAGGTTAACATGGGATGGATGGAATAGTTTATATAGTTTTACAAATATCTATATTTGATCTTTCAAACGCTCCCGGGTCAATCCCGCAAATGCATATCAATATGTGAGGAGCAAAATTTTAATTAAATCTGCATAAAAAATAACAAATTCATGCATCAACTAACTTTACATTTAAAATAAATGATGATGAATGGTAAAATTGTAATTTAGTGTACTTAATTTAATATATTAAAATACTCCCTCCATCTCAAATAAAATTACATGTTTGTTTTTTCAGCAATTTTTTAGAAGAGCGCATGTGGCAAAAGATGATTGCGTAAAAGTAGGGACATTTTTTTTTAAAAAAAGTGAATCTAGTTTAAAAGTTGTTAAAGAGGACATTGTGGAAAACAACATATTTTTTGTAATTTTGAATAATTTTTAAAGCATATCATTTTAGTTGGAACAGGCGAAAATAAAAAACATGTCATTTTTTTGTGGGAATGAGAGATTATCAAATTTAAGAAGAGTTTGTCTTCTCTTGAAATTAAAATAAATTTTTGGATTATATTAACCGGGTAAAAAACTTATCACTAGTACATGTTTCATAATAAATTTTTAATATTGCAACTAAAATCTTTTACCTTTCTATAATTCCAATTCAACCACGTCTTTCCATATGCTTATGAAAAGATGATTTTTCCCAAGATTTTTTCCATTTAAGAATATGGTGTTTTGAGAAAGTGTTTTGTTAGACTAACAGTTAGATCAATCGTGAAAACCCTCTTTTAATAATTTCTAGAATCATACTCCCTCCGTCCCTGAAAAAATAGCTCATTTACGCTTTCACGATTTTTAATGATCATGTTTGATCAACAATATCTCTAGGTACACACAATAATTCTGCATAAAAAATTAATATTTACTCTCTCTGTCCCACGAGTAATGACATATTTCCCTTTTCAAGTCAAATCAGATAAAATTTGACCATAAATATAAAATTAATATATACATAATAAATATATCATGTGAGATATTATTGAATTTATTTTAACATATATTTTCTAAATATTAATTTTTTATTCGAAATCGGTATATGCAGCTAGAGATATTGACGGTCAAACATGATCATTGAAGACTGTGAAAAAACAATATGTCATTACTGCTAAGACGGAGGGAGTAGAAAATAGATGTTAAAACGAATCTAAAAATATCTCATATGATATTTTTATTATATATTAATATATAATTAGGATCAAATTTTACAAATTTTGAGTTGAAAAAAATAAATAGGGCATTTTATCTGTGACGGAGGACGTATTATAATTATTTATGCATTTTAAAAGTTTTATAAAATTATGAAAATTTGATTACAATATATAAAATAAATGTCAAATTATCTCATTTAATTACATTAATTATAAAATAACCTATGTAACGATTAGTCGGTTCTAAAACAAAGAATTTATGTGTTTGTTTTTGGTTATTTAATTAGAGGATTGCTATTTGCAGTCCTCCTTTTACTTTGAAAAGCTTATGCATCCATCCTCAATCTTGGCTATATGGTCTGTTTGGTAGAGCTGTGCTTATAAGTAAAACTGGCTCATTTTGAAAGCAGAGAGACCAGTTTCTGCTTTTCCCCAAAAATAGCTTCTGGTTTCAAAATAAGTTATTTTTACCAGTTTACCAAACATCAAAAAGTGTTTTGCTTATAAGTACAGCAGCTAAAAAGCCTTAGGTCATGGGCAGTGGTAGAGACCGCTAGCGGTCTCTTACCAATTAAATATATTATTTTTCTCAATCTCTCTCTTCCACC
>JAULKM010072567.1:0-11896 GCA_032355605.1 Rubia tinctorum
AGTAATTTTGGGTATTTATTGGGTATTTGTTGGGTTTCCATTAAGTTAACATAATTTGGGACCCATGGGAGCAAAATTTCCCATTAACATAATCATTTACATCCCGCCCAATCCCAAAAGCTAATAGGTATTTAATACCCGATCCCATTAACTACCCATTTATTAATTTTTCATCCCATTTCTTCCCAATCCCACCCAATTGATAACTCTAACTGTACCTCCTTCCAGCTGTGATTCTACCTTCTTCTTTTACTATTAACTCTTCCTAAGACGACACCTCACATGTCTCTTTCATGATACTCACACCGCCTACAAGTTACCAGAAATTTTGTTCACTTCTAAGTCGTTATTCCTTCTTCTTCTTCTTTGTCTCGGTTTTCTTTTCCTTTGTCGAACCTACAACTAGGTTTGTAATTTATTTGTGAATGAAATCAAAGGTGGTGTGAGGTGGGTCAGAGAGGAGAAGAATGGCAGAACAGAAAGGAGAAAAAACTACGATGTGAGCAGACAATAAACAAGAAAGTCTTTGATGAAAGATTGTGGATGAATAGTTCTTTTTCCATGGATGAGTAGTTTTTACCCCTTGTAAGCTTTGCTCATGTAGTAATTCGGGACCTGACAATCCCTATCTTGACCAACTAAGGCTAACCCGATAATGTGTTTTAACACTTCTAGTGCTAAGTATAGATACATTGTTTTTTTTCAAAATGAGGGGTTGATAGCAGTGGAAAACTTTGCACTTCAATTTTTAGTTCCTCGTATGCTGCCTTGTAATCTTCCTTCCAATTAATTTGTTTCGCTCTTTGCAGGATGTCAAAGCGGTTGAGAGCCGCTAATGACCGGTTATCACAAAGACTTCCTTAACTGATCGAGGTGGTGGTAAATTGGTAATGCTTGGATATCTTGTATTTTAAGGGTTTACTTCAATGCCCCTGGAAGAAACCTTGTAGCCTAATTATTTTCCACACCAAATTGTGTACTTGTTGGGATTCAACTTCATTCTAATTTATTTGAGAGTGATGAGTGTCTCTTCCAAGCCTTGAGAAAACTGACTTATTTTCTTTCTTTTGATTACCAAGTCGTCTACATAGATCTTTATGCTCCGACCGAATTGGTGTCTGAAAGCTTTGTCAATCGTAAGCTGGTATGTGGCTCCCACATTCTTTAGTCCAAATGGCATTTTCATGTAGAGGAATGCTCCAATGATAGTTATAAATGTTGTTTTTCAGTATCTTCAAGGTTTATTTTGATATGATGATATCCCTCATACGCCTCCAGAAAGGTCATGGATTCGTATCCTGATATTTCCTCAACTAGTTGGTCAATCTTTGGTAGTGACTATAAATATTTTAGGGAAGTGCTTATTCAGATTGATGTAGTCAATGCACATTCTCCATTCTGCGTCTACCTTTCACACTATAACCGTAGTTTCCAACCATGTTTGATATGAAACTTCTTAGAGGATTCCTACTTGCACTAGAGTTTGCACCTCATGCTGAATTTCTTGATGCATGTTATGTGCGAAGCTTCATTATTTCTGTCTAATGGGCTTCATTGACGGATTGACATTGAGCCAATGTCTTACAATGGTAGGATTTATGCCTCCCATATCCTGGACTGGCTAGGCAAAGACATTTTTTATACCGCTTTAGAATAGCTACCACTTCGCCTTTCACTGTTTCTGGGAGTAATTTCCTGATTCTCACTTCCCTGGTGCAATCTTCATCATCTAAGCTTACAAGCTCTACTTATTCTCCAAAGACGACTCCTTTCAGTCTGTTTCTAGAGGGGGTTCCCTTGATTGATTGAATGAATATTATCAAGGGTTGATGGCTTCATTGGTATGGCCATGCACTGTCTTGCTGACTGTTGGTCTCCTCTTATGCTGGCTATTCTCTTTGGTGTTGGGAACTTCATGACCAGGTGGCATGGGGTTCAAATGTCATTTTTAGCATTTATCCATGTTCTCCCAACGATGGTTTTGAACGGGCTTTGGGAGTCCATTACAACAAAGTCAAACAAGATCGTTCAAGATCTCTCTTTTTTTCCAAGACTACTCGCAACTTTATGTTTCCCATGGGGCATTTCTGACTTCCCTATGAATCCTACTATAGATGATGTTGCCTTCTTCAGATCCAACCAATTAAATCCTAGCTTGTTGAAGTAGCCAACGAACAATACTTCCAACAATACCATCGTCTACAAAGACCTTCTGTACTTTGGAATTTCCTATCTTGGCCATTATTACCAAAGGGTCATTATGAAGTGTTTCATTTGCGACTGCTTCTCGTTCACTTAACGTAATAGTTTCGCTAACAATGCACCCTCTTCTTTATAGGTTCCCGTGGTGGCAGGTAAGTTGCTCTCGTTTCCAAGCATTGTTGGACGTGAATTTTGTTGACCCGTGGATGGATAATATTACTCTATCTATGCTGCCATCCATTGCGCCATCTCCTTTTTTTCAATCAATGTTGTCATTCTCTATATCTGCTTTAATTGAGATTGGGTTATGCTATGATTTTTCTCTGAGCCATAATATTTTTTTAGGGTGCGTACTCTCTTTTTTGCAATGAGTGAGTTGCCCTTGGAATTTTTTGCATTAAATTTATTGACAGAGGTTAGTACATCTTTCTATGTTGTGACTGTGGTCTCCGTGGAAGTTGCAGTAATAGTCCTTCAACCTTTTATCAGCTGGTGTTCTCATTCCTTCCTCGACTTTGTGCGGGATGTTTCTGGGTATAATGTGTTGATGGAAATCTTTTCTTTTCCCCAATAAGAATGGTGCTCTTTCCCTTTTTTTCCTACGCGGCCCGGCTCTCTTCGCCCCTCTTTTGTTCTCTACTATTTTTTGTTGTTCCCATCTTGTTCCAACAAAGTTCTCCACCATCTTTTGGAGCTCCCTTGTGTTATTAGGCATGTCCACCATGAGATTATTTTGTAAAACTCTCCCGACCTCATTCCATTCATGAATGCCCTAAGGGTATTTGGTACGTACACACCTTCACCTAAACTTTACAAGACAAAACAGTCGTGATATTCCACTATGCTTTCCCCACTTTCCAATGCCACATTTATCATATCCGTGAAGGTTTTTATGAAATTGTGTTTTTGATAAAACCTGCCCATGAATTTGTCCACCAGTTGAGCCCAGATACGTCTCTTTGGTAGGTATCATACAATGTGGTTACTGTCCCTGCCAAGAAGATGGGGAAAGCTTCACACATGAGCTGGATGGGTGTGTCGTGGAACCACATGTTGGTTCTAGAGGATTGCAGAAATTCCATTGGGTTTATCTTTCTGTCGTAAATTTTCAATTGGTTGGGCAACTTGAAGTTCTTTGTCATTGAAAAGTTCTTCAACTCATCCACCCTGGAGAATGCTTAGTTTCTTATTTTACTATGAAGTTCTAGATCTCTTCATCATTCCTTTGTTGCTTCTTCCCTGCGATCTTGATGCACCACTCCCTCAGGTTCTTGCCACCACTCCCTCAGGTTCTTGCTACTTCTTCCATTTCTCTCTTGTTGCGTTGATGAACTCTGCATAGAGCTTCTCCTTGTTGGCTTCGAGGAACGACATGAAATCTTGTGTTTCCTTGTCCTGGCTAATGGATTCCGCATCTTGCTCAACTCTGTCTACATGGGGTCCCTCATCATTGCCTGGATTTTCTCTCCAACGGGGCGAAGAGCGGGACGGAGATGAGTCTTTTGCCTGGCCTGGCGCGTTCCCGGTGACCACTACCATAACTTTGAAACAATAGTTATTTCCCTTTTGTAGCGCCAATGATGTGTTTGGTTCCTTCTAAATAATGGCTATGATCATAGGCTCAGGTTGGTCGATACTGCTCTCCCTGAATCCTGCAACCAAGTTCTTAGATTAAACCTGGGGTTGGGGTTTCAATGCCTAAGTTAGTGTTCTTTCTACATGAATATGACCTCACTAGTTTTTTTTGCTTATCTTGTTATCTTGAGTTCTTTGATATTTAGAAGTCGTTCCAAGCGCAGTTACCAGGGTAACATTTGACACGAGGGTCGGGTTGATTGTGGTCATCGTGGTAGTTGCATGATTGTCATCCAAGTATATTGTGTTGGCCACAATCTCTTGGTCATGGCTCCTACGTTGGTCACGTTCTGCGTGGTTCTCGCTATGTTATTTATGTTCTCTCGAGAGATGACTTCACAATCTTTGTTGAGACGTTCAAGCATGAATTGGCCTACAATTTGGGCCTTATGTACAACATAAGATATTAAACTTACCAATTGGTCTCACGATGCTTGCCAATTGATGTAAGTTGAACACTGATCAGTCACTAATCCTTGCAACGATAGCTGAAGAGTCTGCAAGATAAAGTCTCTAGTGTACCGGGGTCTCTGATGCCTAAGTTAGCGCAAGGGTTTGTGTATGAGAATGATGAAAAGATAACAAATAAAACATAGACATGCCATGATATGTATATGCAAGCAAGTCTATGTAATCTCCAAATACAACTAGGATTTATATATATACCTTGTAGTACAAATCATCTTCCCCATTACAGTTGGTATTATATTATATTTTCATAAATACAACACTCGACTTCTAGAGTTTTATACCCAGAGAGTGAAAACTTAGTGGGAACTAAAATGGGTTATTTTTCTCTCTATATTTTTTGGTATCTTAGCATGAGTGACTACTATTGATTCTTGTTTGTTTCATATGAGTGGTAAATAAAATAAAAATAATTGAAGGGTTCCTTAAACCCTCTCAACCCCAAAGCCCCCACCGCTGCCAGCACCATCTCCGGCGGCCTTCCTCCCATCCCTCAGACCATACACTCCCAGCCTAACCTAAATCATGTACCACTGAAACCTCCCTAGCATGTTGTCCGACCATTACACCTCATTGCTCGCTCTCGCCATTTGAAGCTCAACCCAACCTTCATATCTCAGTCTCCATTCTCTCAGATTTTCGTCCATCAAAGATTGTTGCTGCCATGGCAACCACGGAGTGGAGCATTCTAATAATGAACGGTCACATCCAAGTGGTTAGTCAACCATCAAGTGAGTCAATGTCGGGATGCGCTAGCTCTGAAGCATCTTTGATTTGGCCGGTTAATGGTGGTTCTTTACTTAAGCAAGGTCATCGTCTGTTGTGCATGCTCAAAGCGCCAATCATCGTCAGGTCTTCACTGGGTACCATGTCGCTCATGCTCTGGTAGTCGGGGTTTAAACTCAATTGTCAAACAATTGCGCCAGTTCTGGTAACTTGTTTCTGGACTTTTTTTTGGAGGGATAAAGGAATACTCATCAGGGTGTGCATGAGGTTTTTTTTAATTGTCTCATTTGTTTTTTTTAAAATATTAATTTTTTTTGTTTTCTTATTTATCTTTTTGAAGTTTGTATTTTTTTCTTTCTCCTATTAGTTTTTTTCCATTTTTAAATATAATGTGTCTTTTTACATTTTTTAAGGGATGCCTTTTTTTAAAAGCATTAGATCCAAAAGTATTCGCTAATTTAGGTTTTTCGGTAAACCTTGTTGGCTCTTCAAAAAAGGCTGGGAGAAATATAATTTTTAAGTTGTTTAAACAACTTACTTTTGGCGATTTCCTTTTTGAGGATCTAGAGCAGATTTGTAGACCACGAACTGGATAATTTCAGGCTACTTAGACCAGTTATAAATGGTTGGACTACTTTTAGTTTATTTCAGATGTTCAAACTGGCTCGAGCTAGTGGATTGCCCGTGGGTTTAAGGTTGACTTTGCTAGATGAATTCACGGTAAAGGTGGACCACGTCATCATATGATACACATTTCATTAAACTACTTAGAACTAGTACATTGTGCTTGATTAGGTGCAACTCGGATTCCCCGGATAGATTATGGTCTTTAAGTCTCTATACACCAGTTTGGTGTTGAGAAAGCCTCTGTATATTGTGTTGGTGTTAAGTTCAAGTGAGAGACTTACCCTACTCTTTGTGAGAATTTGGAAATTTTGTCCCATTTCTATGAGGCACGGTTACTATTAAATGAGAGAGGAGCACATTTTCAAAAAAAAAGCAAAAGGTGCTTTTATAACCCTATCTAATTGATATAAGTGTCAATATAACCTTCCAGTGTTCTAAAGTGCCAATATAATCCTAGATAGTTATTGAAAGTGCAAAAATACCTATTCCAAAAATTTTTGGCCGGAATTATGTGAAATTAATATTTTACCCCCTAAAAAATTTAAAATGAAAAATTGTGAAATGACTGTAATGCCCTTAACCCTAATTTTCTCCTTTCCTTCTCTTCTTCTTTGTCATTTATCAGTGCCAATCCCAGGGACCCTTTGGACTACTCGAGTGAGTCCACCTGGTGGTGGTGCTCAACAGTCTCCTTAAGAAGCATGGCTTTGAGGGACTTCAAGCTCTCCACCTTCTCCTCCATGACCAAGTCTTCCTTCTTCTAGTGTTGGTTCATCTTCTTCTTGGACATAATCTTTTTTTCTTGAGCGTGTTTGTGGAGCTGAGGGTGGGATTGGAATTTGGGGGAGCTGTAAAAAGGGGTTGAATAAATAGAGTAATAAATTGGAGTTGTAATAGGCAACATAGAGTATTCATTGAGGAAAGAACACACTTATTCTACTTACATGTGGGAGTCTAGTTTTGTTAGGTGAAGGTAGCCGGGTGGTGGTGGTGGTCAGGTGGAGGCATGGTGGTGGTGGCTGGCTAGAGAGAGTGGTGGTTGTGCCCTGGTGCTTAGCGGTGGAGGTGGTCTGAAAAAATTGTCCTAACACTCATAGGTTTAGGTCAAAGGACATGATAGTCATTTTATGTGCAGTCAATGTTGGTCAACACCGAAAACAGTGTCATAGGGTTATATTGGCACTTTCATCAATTATTTAGCGTTGTTTTTGTACTAAAAATTATCTGAACGTTATATTGTCACTTATTTAAGTAGGCAGAGTTATATTATTATAGATCCCAAAATAAAATACTCTCTCCATCCCGCGAGTATTGACATATTTACTTTTTCACAGTTTTCAATGATCATGCTTGACCGTCAATATCTCTAGCTACGTACAACAATTCAACATAAAAATTGATATTTAGAAAATAGGTGTTAAATGAATATAATAGTATTTCACATGATATTTTTATTGCAAATATATTAATTTTTATTTAGGGTCAAAGTTTACCAAGTCTGAGTTTAAAAAAAAGGATATATACAAACATAACTATATATACTTCAGGTAAGTGCACATATAACCTTGACATAATTTTTCATGCAAAAATAACTCTAACTACTTTATATAAGTGCAAATATAACCCTAGAGACTATATTCCTGCATTGACTTGCCATTTCCAGCAATTGACCGATCGAAAATGACCGAAATGCCCTTTAAGCCTAAAACAAAATTTTGAAAGACAAAAATGTCATTTGATCAACATCTATATTGCCACCACCACCACTACTCCACCACCTTCACCGCATCGCCGCCATCGCCACTCCACCTCCTCCGGTAACACCATCTTCGTCGGCGCCACCATAAATTCTGCTGCCACCTCCTCCGCCGCTAGGGTTTCTGCCACTACATTACCACCTCCCGCCGTGAGCCTTCTGCCTACCTCTAGGGTTCCAACGACGACCAAAGGTTTCCCCCCACCGCAAGGATTCTGCCTTCCCCCACCACCTCACTCACCTCCACCGGCGACCTTATATTTCCCCTCCGACCTCAAACTTTCACAGCTGACCTCACTCCCATCGCCAGATTTCCTTCGAAAACCTCACCTCTACCGTCGTTGACCACCTCGTCACTCCCCCTCCCCTCCCCTCACCGATGACAACCTCGTCACCACACCGATTATAGATTTCCCCCTTTCCTCGCTGCCGATCACCTCGTCACTGCACCGACCATTAGTTTCCCCATCCCCCGCCCCTTCACCCCTGAATTTCGTGCAGTTATAGAGAGCTAACCCACAGATTTCCCACTCCGCTAGCTGATCGACAGGCTCACCGGTGAGGGAGCGGCGCGGTGGCGACTTTGAGAACTTCTTGGATTCTCGCCATTGATGTCAACACCATGTCCTCCTCCACGAGGTGACGAGGTTGCTCAATGGTGTCGTGATGGAGGAATCAACGGTGGTGGCGGATAGCAGGCTCAACGGTGGAGAATGGTGGAGGGAGGCGGTTGAAAAAAGAGAGAAGAAAGATTAGAGAAAAGAGAAGCGAGGCACGGGAAAAGAGAGAAGGAAAAAAGAATAATGAAAATTAGATTAGGGTTTAGGAGCATTATAGATATTTCATACTTTTATTTCTTTTTTTACAGGGGTAAATAGTTTTATCAAAAAAATCCGACCAAAATATGCCGGAGAAGGTCATATTTGCACATACACTAGTTATCTAAGGTTATATTGCACTTTCAATTATCAAAGGGTTATATTTGCACTTATGTGAATTATGTAGGGTTATATATGCACTTTTCTCTAAAAGAAGAAGGAGAGAAAATGTGTTTTTAACCCTATATTTTGATTAAAAGGGCCAATACGACCTTGTAAAATATGAAAGTGCAAATCTAACGTTATGTTTTGGTCAAAAGTGTCATTCTAACCCTGGCAACCAAAATCTGGCATAATTTTTTAAAAAATGACCATTGTACTCATTTGAATAAAAAGGAAAATTTTAGAAAATAGGAAAAGACGATATTACCCTTCCCAAGAAGTGCTCAAACCCTTTCGTCGATCACCGCCACCGGTCGTCCTCGGTCAACAGTGGTCGACACTAGTAAATCTTGGTCAACGATGGTCAAAGTCGGTGAACGATGGTCAATGGTGGTCAACGTCGTACCGCCTCCGGCTGATGGTGGCCGGGTTTGATCAGTAATTTTATTAATAAGACAGGGTTATATTAGCACTTTAGTAGAATGTACAGGGTTAATCAGCAAACGTGTAAAAATGATGGAGTCATATCAGCCTTATTATATTAAAAAAAACTCTTTTTGAGGAGAGTCTACTCCTTATAAATATACCTTCATTACAACTATATATTATAAATTATTATAAATATATTTATAATTTGTATTTCTTCGTTATGAAATTAAGAAACTTTGGTAAATACTTTCCGAAAGAAATTCAAAAATTTTGGTAAATAATTTCCTTACGAAATACGGTAACTTTGTAATTAGAAATCAACATATATTACTACTTGGATATTGCTATGGACAGAATCTATGGAGATCGATTTTGTATTCTCTCTCTATCCCAGATAAATTGACATATTTTGACTTTTGGAAGTCAAACTGAGTCAAATTTGACAATTAAATTCTATTATTATTCTCTCTCAATTTGGATCTATCATCACATATATTTTTAAATTATTATTTTTTCAAAAAAAATTACGCACATGAATAAAGATATTATTACTCCCTTTGGTCCTCTTATAATGACTTACTTTTTATTTTAGAATGGTCTTTTTATTTTGATTCCTTCATCGTTTGGAAAATTCTATATTATTTTCATCCACTCAATTTACTTTTTACACTCTCAATACAACTTCCTCCACTCATTCAATCTTTTAAAAATTCATGTGCCATTTTATAAGAGACCACATTTAGAGGACCAGAGGAAGTAGTTGAAAATTGATTCAGTTAACTTTCAAAAGTCAAATGTGCCAATTTATCTAAGATAGAGGGAGTATTGAAAATTAATTAAAAATTAACATACAAATTATAAATATATTTATGATATATTAGATTATACAGTTGCAATGAAGATATATTTATAAGCAGAGATCTCTCCTCAAAAAGATGTTTTTTATGATAGTGCTGATATGACCCTATCTTTTTTACATAGGTGCTAATTTGACCCGGTACTTTTTACTAAAATTCTGATCTAACTCTATCTAATTAATAAAAGTATTGATCTAACCCAACCACCATCAGCCGACGGCAGTGATCCGGGTTTGACCATCGTTAACTGCCGGCAGAGCCTATGGGTATAATGGTCATTAAAATTTTAAATTTAAACCTAGGGGTATTTTTGTCTCTTTGGATTAGGTCAATGCCTGAATTCCTTTAGTTAATGCCGGAATAGTGCAAATTGGGCATGTCTGCACCATTGTTAAAAAACTTAGGGTTAATTTCGCACGTTTAAATTTTACAGGATTATATCTGCACTTTTCAAAATTTAATAGGGTTATTTATGAACTTTTAAAAAAAATAAGGATTATATACAAATATAACCGTATATACTTCAATAAGTGCACTTATAACCATGAGATAATTTTTAGTGCAAAAACAACCCTACCTACTTTACATAAGTGCAAATATAACACTAAACACTATATTCCGGCATTGACTGGCCATTTTTGGCCATTGACTGACCGAAAATGTTCAAAATGCACTTTCAGCGTAATACAACATTTGAAAGACAAAAAAGTCCTTTGCTTCTTCCAGCCATCGTCGTACCTCCACCAGCTTCGCCACCGTGCCTCTAATACCTTCGTCGTCGTGCCTCTCTAGCCACTGTTACCACCTCCCCCTGCCACCACTAGCCACCCATCCTGCAACAAGGGCGTTCCCTAGCCACCCCTCCAGCCGCTAGGGCTTCCAAATTGGATCCTCCTCTGACGCTGTCTCCCGGCTTAACCCCACATCTAGTACCTTCAACCTCCAGATTCGCCACCACCATCTCAACCCCCCACCCATCTCCACCTCCTCATCCCTCCGCGAGCTCCACGGTCCCACCACCAGCCTCGTCTCACTCCTCGTCCCACCGCTCCGCCGCCACCCAACCCTTCCTCTTCCTCTCCCCTGCCAACCCTTCCTCCCCCTCAAAATTTAGCTTCTCCCTGCCATGCCCGTCGATTCTCAGTAAAGAATTAAAACTGAGAATTCAATATTGAGCTCTCCCGATTGGGGAAAAGGGGAAGGTAGAAAAGCTCAAAAAAGCAGGCGACCAGGGATAGGAGAAAGAGTACAATGATTTGGTGTGATTGGTTATCGTAGAAGTTGGAGCAGAGGTGATGAGATGAGAGAAGAAATGCGACAAGTGGTGGAGAGGAGGAGTTGAAACGACGGAGAAGGAAAAAAAGAGAGGAGAAAGGGTTTGGAAAACTAAGGGTAATTTTTGTAAAACATAATCTAGTCTCAAACTGGCGGAAAAGGTTATATTTGCACATATACAGCTATCCAGGGTTATATTTGCACTTTAAATTATCACATGATTATATTTGCACTTATGTGAATTATGTAGAGCTATGGAGAAAGTCTTAGGAAATGAGGCATTTCTATAAGTTTATGGACAGTCCACACTGGCTTTTACCTTAAATGTTGTAATTTTTTAAATAAAATTGATATATTGTATTATAAAAATTAAAACAATTAATAATATGTATTTGAATGTGAATAGATAAAAGTATATAATATGAAAATTTATTTTCAAAAATTATTATGTAATTTAACAAATGCAGTGTATAATAAAAAAAATAAGTGGGATGTCCACGTAGAGGCCGCCTGTCAGGAGACCCACTAAGGGTTATATATGCATTTCATTCAAAAAACAATGTCAAAACAGTTGGTAGAGATGGAGTAATAAGTTGACAGTTAAAACATACAAATTTGACCAAGTTTTTTGTTGGTCAGATCGTTTGTCTGAAGCCCTGTCCAATTCAGCTTATTTCAACTCCGATAAATTCAACTCAACTTTTTTCATCTCTTCTCAACCCTTCTCAATTCTTCTCAACTCTTCTCAAATAATCTCAACTTCAATCAACTCAACTCAACTCAGCTCATCTCAACCCTTCTCAACTCCTCTCAACCCTTCTCAACTCCTCTCAGCGATTCTCAACTCTTTTCAACTCATCTCTCATAATTTCAGATTGTTTACTTTCAACTCCATTCAAATATTTTTAATTTAGAAAGTTCTTTAATCTATTTTGAATTTG
>JAULKM010072578.1:0-11895 GCA_032355605.1 Rubia tinctorum
TCTATAGTTTTCCATAATTCCAATATGGTAACTCTGTGGTCGGAGTCATCTTCTTCTATAACCCGATCTATTACGAGTAATGATGGGGTGGCGCATGATAGTGACATGAAGGAAAATGATAGTGCTGTAAATGGAGAATATTTGTTAGAGTTGGTGAAATATCACCCCTCTTTGAACAGTTTTATGATTAGGTTTCTTGGTTACGGATAATGGGTCTGGGATCCTCTCTCTGGGTCTTTTAGCATTAATAACATCATTTTTAATGGTTTGTCGCTACTTATTTATGAATTTGTTAGGCATTTTCTGGGTAGATATGATGTAACTCTTACCAAACTTCATCTGAGATGATTAGCCCTACTGACTGGTTAGACAGAGGTGTATAAGGGAGCTAACAAGGCTTTGAAGATTGAGGATTTTTATTTTATTTTTATGAATTTCATAATACTGATCAAAAGAGATATACTCCCTCCGTCCCATAGAAATTGACACAATTACTTTTGGATCTGTATTTTATGCAAGATGAGATGGAAGTGTTTATGGGAAATAAACGAAGGATATTTCAGTAATGGAAGAGTTGACTAGTAGATTTAATCAACCTCTTGAGTGATAATATAGTAAATGTATAAGCTCATTTTTTGCCACTTTAGGTAAGAATTGAACTGTGCCAATTTCTGTTGGACAGACCAAAATAGAAATTGTGCCAATTTCTATGGGACAAAGGGAGTGTATGTTTTATCCTATGAGGTGTACTATTCATCTTGTGCAAAATTTCCCTATTAATTGTAGTCCTTGGAAAGTTCGGTATTTCTTCATTAAGGAAGTAGAAGGTATATCCTCTTGGAATCGGGCTGTTGTAATTGAGCCCTTGTCTAAGAAAGTAGGAAGATTGACCAGGGAGAGTCAGCTTGTTAGGGAAATGTTACTACATGTTATGAAGATAAGTCGTCCTCAGGGAAAGTAATGTTATTTTTATTGTAATTTCCTTGTGGTCAATGATTTTAGTGAGTTAATTTTTTTGTGCTATGTTGGGATGGTTTTGTCTAAGGTTGGTCTTCAGTGGCCTAAGGATAATAAAGAGGGAAACAAAGGGAAAGATGTGAAAGTTGTATAATGTCTTCCTTCTAAGAAGGTTTAGGTTGTAGCGGGTTTTGGTCATAAACCTTATGGTTCCTGGGGTTTTGGTGTTAAAACTTGTTTTTTCTCCCACACGAGGGGTGAAAATTTTGATCAGCCTACTATTGTGGCAATGTAAGGCATTCTGAATCAGTTGGTCCAGGTCTGAGTTTTGTAGTTTTGTGTAATTCTCTTATGCATGACTATTCTTTGAGGTTGATTTTGTGTTGTAGTTGGGAGAGATGATGAAAAATGTTGGGGTGGAGATATCCGATTGCAAGAGAATTTGAAGCTAACGGATGAGAAGTCCAAGATGCATGCTAGAAGAGGACATGGAGGAGAAGAACACGGTGAACATGAGCAAGTTGAGCTGCAGAATGGGGCTTGTATTAGGTATCCATGTGTTTTGGTGAAAAAATATATTAAAATCACAGGGTTTCTTTCTTCTTCTTTTTTCTGTAGATGCATTCGAAGATCACGGAGTTTGAGTGGTGGCACGCATGAGAAAAGATACGTGCACAGAACCCCATTTCAAATATTGAGGGGCTGCGGGATGCCAAAGTAATAAAGATAGGCGAGGCTTGAGCTCGGAGAGATTTGAATGGGATATATGATCAAATGAATGCTGATAACGTATATCCCTTTACTTTTATTGATAAGTTAGAGAATATGCCAAGATTTCCTATGCTCAATGAGCTTCCTCAATCCGAGTATGACAAGTACGAAGAAAATGATACTGGGGAGGAGGATGAAGTTGCTGCTATAGTCGAAGAGCTACTACATCAACCAGTTCAGAGTTCAGTGATGTTTGGCCACAACAGTATACTCGAAGGGGATAATGTTGCTAGCGGTTAAGGTGTTAGGAAGGAATATTAGTTTAGATGTTTTTGACTTTGTAGTTTTTGGGTGGCTGCCAATGAGGCGCTGTTATGAATCAAGTTTTTAGAAGTTTTGATTATATGTTCCATATATGGTTATTATTCGTTTATACGACATAGTACTAATGGGATGCATTTATTGTTCTCGTGGTTTACAAGCTAATGGTTAGTCACTTGTAACGATAGCTGGTGGTGTTCCAGGTATATGTGAAGCTGCGTCCAATTGCACTGTTGCTTTTACAATCGTGATTCTATCATACGTATCCATGGTGTGTACTTAGTTTACAAATATTATTATGCTTATTAGGTGGAACAATGGTAGAGATATACAGTTGCTAGCTAGATGGTTTCTTTCAATGCGTATGTAAGGCTATAGCCTCTTAACCTCTTAACCCTTATCAAGAACCTAACAGGTGGGCCAAGAAAAACTAATGTGGGTTTTGTCTCCCAACTCTTCTCCAGAATATAATTGCAGGAAGAAAGAGTATTGCACAGACGGTGGTTCTGAACAAATTAGTCGTCTGTATTTCTTTTGGATAGTTTGGCATTTTAAGCGAAGCAATCTTTTTGCTCTTTTTTGTAGCTTGTCGAACCATTAAAATATGATAGTGGTGTTCCAAGGTTCGGGCACTACTTAAACAAGAATATGGGGGAATAGAATCTATCTGTCTATTTATGTCAGAGCCTTAGGGCCTATTTATAGTAGAACTTGGGGGGTCTATATGTTTTATAGACATGATCGGGTTATATTCCGTATTTTTTATATGTATTTTATATAATATTAGGTTAAAAAGAGCTTGGTTAATATGAATGAGTATATGTTTTTCATGTGAGTTTGAATGACATACTAGCTTTGTATATTTTGGTTTAATGTGTGCCATGTAACGATCCTATTTTCGTTTCTAATCGAGATCTTACTTCTACTTCCTCTTGTATTGGAATGGAATCCTTACAACATTTATGAATAGCATATTTAATTTCGCGAGATGCTTGTTTTATTGTAAACCTCCATGTGAGCGTGCCTTAATCAGAACGGAGTTGTTATGTGAAGGGTTGGCACTGTGAGGCTGAGCTCGGTTTTTTTGCTACTTTCCTTTGATCTTATCATCCAAAGGGTCACCAGTTTGCTTGTAGCAGGTTTCTTCAATCTAGTGCCAACCTTCTACTCATTGTCTTGGCCTTTTGACACTTTCTCTTGTCCTCAGTCAATTCCTTTTTTCTTTTTGCACTTGTTCTTTTGGTTCCTTTAGGCAGCTTCTCACACCTTTTTTTTGTTTTTGTTATCCTAAAGTGGTCAACTTTCCTTGTGATCTACTAAAACCAAGAAAGAAAAAATCAAGTTCCTTTTGGGTAGAAATAGAATGCAAGGCCTGTTCACTTGCTCCGCTTCACTGAGTACCTGCAAGAAGCTTCCCTGGGTCATCCCCGAGAAAGAGCTCCGATGTTTAAGTTAGTTTTTGATAAATATATGTCTATGGATGATTTTTCCTTCTCCCTTTGGTTCTTATTTGCTCCCTTCATAGGCCTCCTAATTGTGTTATAGTGGCTTGCACTATTTGCACCTTTCTTGATAGTGCGTGGGTCTTAATGGGACTGATCTGCAACTAAAAACATGTGTTAACCAATGCATTTAGAAAATTCTTTAATGTGTTTTGGATGGTTTATTGCTAGGTTTATTTGAGTTTACATCACAAGGGTTTAGATAGCCTTTGTTGGCTTTCTTGTCCAAATCCTTAGTTTTTTTAGATTTATTTAGACCTAATGGATGCTATGTCCTTACAAACATCTAGATCTATTTTGTGAGCTTCATTTTAGATCGCTTGTAAGCACTTCGAAGCAGAAGGTCATTTGCAAGGATGATAGTAGATAGTAAAAGGTCATTCGCAAGGATGGTAGTAGACTGAAGACCACACACTTAATCATGGTTAAATATGGAAATGTTCCAAGAAGAAAGGAGTTGAAGTCTGAAAAATTAAGAAGACTAGCACGGTCGTGTTGTATTGCATGGCTTGAGAAAGCTAATGGTGTAGTACTTAAGTAATTGCGTAGACTGCAATGTATTGCATGGCCCATGCATTTCAATCAGTTTGTGCTGCTAAGTATGAAGCACGAGCCTTGCAATATTGCACGACCTGGGCCCTTTGAAGTTCAAGATCCAAAGACGAGTCTATGTCTCATGATGAAAGGCACAGTCGCACCATCAGTTTGCCAAGAAATCAACTTCCAGCCAGCGACCCAAGAAGTATTGCATGGGATGTGCAGTTCAGATGCTAAGAAGATCCTTCCATCTGGTGGCCCACAAAGTATTGCATGGGTCATGCAGTTCAGGTGCTTAGAAGATGTTCCCAACCAGTGGCCTACCAGGAAACGCATGGTCGTGTCGCTCAATTGCATGGAAACACACAGCCAGCCGGTGGCTCATGCCCTATTGCATAGCTCGTGTGCTATTGCATGACTTATGATGGCGGCCAGCTAGGTTTTCCTTGCCTTTTTGGACCTTCTTCAAAGCCTATTTCCTATCTACTATATAAAGGAACAATCGTCAGAGTGATTGGTTAGTATATACATTTTTCTTCTCAACTCGCCGGTTACAATTTTCAATTTTGTTTGTTTATGCATGCCCTCTTAATTTTTGTAGCAGCGCATATTATAAAATAAGCACTTAAAAGTTACATTGCAAGCACATAAAAATGATGGTTGAAATACCTATGAGGTGTACTCTAAGAACCAAGTTATTTTCGTAACACATTCAAACGATATATTACATTCGAAGCGCTTATAAGTGATGGTTGAAGCATATACGAGTTATAATCTAAGCACTAAGTTGTTTTTGCAACACAACTAAGTTATAAAAGAAAGACCTACTAGTTACATCTGAAGCACTTACAAGCAACGGTTGAAGCAACTATGAGTTATACTATAAGCACCAAGTTATTTTCGTTGCACACCTAAGTGATAAAAGAAGCACATACTAGTTACATTTGAAGACTTACAAGTGCCGATTGAAACACAAACAAGTTGTGCTCTAAGCACCAAGTTGTTTTCATAACACACACAAGTTATAAAATAAGCACCTACAGCCTATATTTGAAGCACTTACAAGCATTGATTGAGGTACCTATGAGATGTACAATGAGCACCATGTTGTTTTTATAGCACATAAAAATTATAAAAGAAATACGTACTAGTTACATCTGAAGCACTTACAAGTAACGATTGTAGTACCTACGAGGTATACTATAAATACCAAGTTTTTTTCATAGCACCGGTAAGTTATAAAATAAGCACGTACTAGTTATATTTGAAGCACTTATAAGTGACGATTGAAACACCTCTGAGTTGTACTCTAAACACCAAGTTATTTTCATAACACACAAGTTATAAAATAAGCACCTACAACCTACATTTGAAGCACTTACAAGCGTTGATTAAAGCACCTTCGAGATGTACTCTAAGCACGAAATTGTTTTTATAGTACACACAAATTATAAAAGAAACACCTACTAGTTACATCTAAAACACTTACAAGTAACGATTGAAGCACCTACGAGGTATACTATATGCACCAAGTTATTTCAGTAGCACACGTATGTTATAAAAGATACCCATACTAGCTAAATTTGAAGCACTTAGAAGCAACGGTTAAAACACCTACGAGTTGTATTCTAAGCACCAAATTGTTTTCATAGCATATAAGTTATTAAATAAGCACCTATGAATCACATTTGAAACACTTACAAGCGTTGATTGAAACACCTACTCATTGTAATCTAAGAGTTCAATTCGATCCGTCCAAGGATTAATGGATCTATGCAAAATAGATGGCTACTAAAGAGGGAAAAAAGGAGTTCGCTTGAAGTTATTCCACATATTAACCCTCCACCCCCTGTGTCGAGTTAAATGTGGCCAGACCTCCTTTGAACACCTAATTTCTAAATAAGAATGATGTAGCTCAGTAACCTATATGAAAACTACAGACTAATCCGGCTATGACATGGGGTTTTTGTGCAATGAAAAGCACATCATTAGTTCGAGCGTGAGTTGAAGTCCATTTATCTAGAATTATGTTAGCAACTCCATCAACATTTGAATATCTCGGCACAAGCGCAGGCCTAGGTTCCAGTTTAGTATGAGCTACACTCGGAACTACACATCACCATATCAACCTGGAGCAGGTTTTAGCAAGCATTTGAAAATCTCAGCACAATCTGAGCATAGCATAGTTAGGAGCAATAGATATTTGAGCACAAGTAGAGCATAATCAGAGCAGAGGTCAAGCACACTCAATTTACAAAAAAACATATAGCACAACATGATCAGAGAGTACCATAATTAGAGCACCATAGCACTAGCAAAGCACTAGCGTGGAAACACAAACAAAATTTAGAAGCAAGAGAATCAGAGCACTAGCATACTCATATTCAGAGCACCAGTATATTCAGAGCACTAATATATGTATAAGTCGGCATCATGCTTAGTAGAGGAATTACAGGATAGAGTCTAAGTGTCTCAGTTAGAGCAGCATGATGATACTGCATTTTCTCGAGCACTTCTTCAGTTATGTTGGTTGCTTTATCATTGATTTAAGGGCTTGCATTTATGTTAATCACGACTTCTTCAGCTTTTTGGGATTGTGCCTTTGGGAACTTACACATCAAATAGAAGAACCAGGAGAAAGTGATGGTCGTTGTGTCCTTTGCCTACTTCTAAAAGTGATATTCAACAAAAGAGAATGTAGTGAAAAGAGTACTATTAGGCCAATGAATACCAAAACAAATTTCTTTTCAAACAAAGACATAAGTATGATATTTTCTAATACATAAACGAATGCAACAATTTCCTTGCTGGCAACGTGTTATTCTAAGCTCCTGCATAATATGAACCTTAGTGGTGATATAGGTTAGAAATTGAGATATTCATTTTTCATAGGAGTCATGCTTTGAACCAAAGTTTTAAGTTGGCTTCATAGAGAAACAGAGTAAGAGGGGCTGGAAATCATTACAGAATACATGCCTTCATTTTTTTCCTTTTTACAAATCAGCAAACATAAAGAAGTCAAAAAGTAATCATACAAATAAATGAATCATCAACATTATAATCTCCCCTAGCCTTTTATCACTTCCTCTAAAAACACCTCTGTTAATTATCAGTTGCGTATACCTAGCCCACAAACTAAAAAATGTTAGCCTTTAGGCCTAGCCCAAGACTCAGCCACAAACCAGGCAAAGCTGAGACATGTTTAAACAGACTCAACTACGAAACTAGAAAGGCGGAGTCACATATAAGACTCAGCCATGAACAAGGATTATTGAAACCATGATGCAACTCCTGATCTGAAACCCCAACAATGCCGATCCATGATTGGAGGCTGCTATAAATACAAGGAGAGCAAGACTGGCTCAGGTTAGCGACACTAAACTGAGAAATACCAATTCTCTAAAGGAAGGAACTGACTTTATCGTCAGAGCTCTTTCCCCTGAATCACTTCCAAGATCTTTCTTGTAGGTTCTCGCTTACAGTACGGTGATCACCAACAATATTGCCTGATCGGGATTACCACATCATTGGTGCCATCTGCGGGGATGAATTATTTTCTTTTTAAAGACCTTTATCCCCCTCAAAGTAACCATGGTTTTCACCAAAAAAGTGAGAAGCCAGAACCATCCCACACAAGAATGAATGGCTGGACGTGACCCGAAATATGCATCCCAGTCGAGATCAAGAATATATTCCCAGTAAACATTAAGAGCATAGTAAAGAAGACACGGATGATGACGAAGAGGAAGCCTAATCTCCTAACACAAATCAAGAGAATGAGAGGAAAGCTTTTGCAGCCTTCGTAGAAGCGAATAGGGAACACATGTATAACCAGTTCCTAGCCACTATCAAACCAAAATTCCACAACAAAAAAAAATCAGTCAAAGGCATGGAAACCTTAATTCTGAAGAGGAGTTAAAGGATATAGTTTCAGAGGACGTTACAGACCAGTCACCTTTAGCATTGCATCTTCGTGATTTCAAAATGCCAAAAGATTTCAAATTGTCGTTGCATGTGAAGATCATTGATGGGAAAATGGACCCCGGGGAATTCTTACATTCTTAACGCAATAGTATGCAATTTCGTGATGCGGAAATTGAACTAGTCTACAAGGATTTCCCTATTTTCTTGACTGAAACAACGATTACATGGTATGACGATCTACCAATTGGAAGTATTCGGTCTTTGGCACAATTATCAGAATTGTGTTTAGGGCGCTTCTATCATAAGAAGAAGTCTAACAAAATAATAGGAGACTTAAACAACATAGCCTAGCAAAGCTATGAAAGCCTAGCAGACTACCACAATAGGTTTGTTACTGAAATTTTGCAAGTGTGGGATTTATCATTCCAATCTTCACTAGGCGTATTCACGGAGGGTATGCGATCGGGAGGGTATGCGGTTGGGAGAGTTTTACAAGGAACTTACTAAAAACATGCCTGAGAACCCAAGAGAATTGCATAAAATGATTGAAAAGTATGTGTGGACTGAAGAAGCAAACAACCCCAAAATAGAGCGTGAGCGAGGTTTAAAAAGGATAATGGAAGATCCACATAGGGGTTTGTTAAAAAGGGAAAAGGGAATAACCTTTTCAACGGAAAAGATTCGGGGGTGTAGATGGGAGCATTTCCAGAAACTCCTTTGACAAAGTGGAGAAAGGAAATTTTGCAGGTGAACATGGAGAATTTTCGCGAACCTTTGCCAATGACAACACCATCAGAGAAACGGTCTAGGGAATACTATTTTGCCTTTCACAAGGACCATGGACACGACATCGAATACTGCAGGGACTAGAAAAGGTAAATAGAGGACAATTTGTGAAATGGTCAGTTGAGCCAATATAGAAAGGTGGATGGAGGAAACTGTTGCAAACGAAGAAAATGAAGAGGGAACTCAATGGCAAAAAATCAAGGCGCGATGAATACGCAGAGTAAGAATCAGAAAATGACAGCAGCAGTCGTTTACGAAGAGGACTTAGTGAATGATTCCCCCGAGAAAGTAATTTTATTGATCCATGGATCAACAGAAGCTCTGTCAAACAACGTCTGAAAAGCTAAGGCTAGATAGTCTCCACCATAAGAACCAACTGACAAAAGACTTCGATGCGATGAGACGATAACGTTTAGTGAAAAAGATGTGATTTCCAACGCTTCGCCTCATAATGTCCCCAATGGTCATTATCGTTATGATTGGAAACACCACGGTTCACAGAGTATTCATTGACGACGGAGTGCGGTCGAATTTTATTCATTGATTGCTTTGATAAATTCGGATTCATGAATTACGGAAGAAAATTTATCATCAAACAAAATGTAATTGTCTTGAATTATGGAAGAAAATTGCAGGTATGTATCTACCTTTGATAAGCCTGCACGGTTCATGAAAAAGGGAGCACTATGTAAACTTACTCCTCGTAATTCGATTAGAAATTCGACATATATGTCTCATTCTACAACAAATGTACACAAAAATCAAGACTTTATCGTCAAAATAACATTTTTATTCAAGCTAAGTTCATAACAAATTCACAACAATGCAGTAAAAGTAAATGTTTTTATAAAAAAGGAAAAAAATGGCTCCCCTATAACCTTCTTTACTTGAACCTTTCCATCCTATATTTCTTGTAGTCCGAATCACCTGACAATAGGTGCCCGACATAGGGGACACTCCCCCTCGATGATAACTGAGTGCTTTGCCTCTTTAACTCCACAAGTTTTTTTCCAAACAGTTAGAATACAACCAAAATGTACAGTTCCAAGCATCAAACATACAATACAAGCCCCAAATTTTGAAATTTATCATCAAACGTCCTGATTAAATAAGTATATAAGGTAAGCCAGTAATTAAAATATTACAATCAAGATTGGGATGCATACCTGGAAGACAATAAATCTAGGTGCAACGAATGAGAAAGAAGATTTGATTCTACCATGGGAGTTGGCCATGGTGACTGAACTTTGGAATTTTGGCAATGAAACCGGAGTTGATGAGTGGTCGGTGATTCTAAAAACCCATCTTAGAAGATTTGATCCAATTTAAATATAACCCGTTTTTGACCCGGATAGGATCCGTTTCCCTTTAAAAACAGAAGCAGTTTTCATCAATAAATTTAAGTCATTGATCCAACATCATCAATGGTCAAAATATGCTCTCACCAAAATAGGTGTTCTCACATGATTCCAATTCCATACACACATGTGTATGTATGTATATGTACCAAGGATATTTTACTTACATAGGGAATCCTTCACTTCTTGAGGAAAAAAATCTCAATTAAAATATAAATTAATTACATAATATTCCATGTCTAAAGTTTAGATGGCATAGAACAAAACTTTGTGATATCGTGTTACATATTGCCTAAGATACATTTTCCTATTTTACTATCTTTTACGATAGAGTAACCACTGTCATTATCATGTCCCAACCTGTATCTACCCTACAAACTGTTACTCCCTCTATGTTCCAGATAAAATGCTATGTTTACCCCCTCTATTCCAAATATTTATGTAAAAATAGAGATATTTTGATAAAACGGTAAATCAAGTCTAAAATTTGTTAATATTTAAGAGAAGATTATGATAATTTAAAAACATATTCTTTTTTATTTTAGGTAATATTCAAATTACGTCATTTTAGAAGGTACAGTCAAAAATATAAAATATGCCATTTTTTTGTGTGGTGAAGGGAGTATGTTACGAGCTTGTACATCAATTAAATTTAACAATTTAAAAAATATTGATTTTGAATAAATAATGATTTTTTTAAAGTGTCAAGAATTTCTATCACAATATTAATTGATATAATGTAGTATTGGCTAATAATCTTTTAAATTAAGTTACATATTTTTCCTCTATCAACGTGGAACTCTAAGCACACTCCATCAAATACAACGGTATTATTTATCACACAAACATTTAAAAAAAGAGGTTAGGGTTAAACAAAAGAACTATACGTCTACTAATATAGCATAATCTTAAACTTTAATGCCACAATAAAATCCCGAGCTTTCATCATAAAGCTAATTAAAAATTGTAGATATAATTTGTGACCTTATATATTAAATTAAAATTTTATTTTTAAACAATGCAAACTCTTGACAAAGTTATTCATGGGACAGGGGAGTAACATGCATGGATGAAAAACTTACTTTCTAAGAGTGGGAGTACGAATTCAAATGTGCAATGTACTCCCTCCATTTCATATATGGCAGCACTATAGATTTATATGTTTAGATCTAATTGAAGAAAAATAAGTGGATGAAATTGAAAGTAGAAAGTAAAGGTAGAAAGTAGAATGCGTTAATGAAATTGAAAGAATTTTGTTAAAAATGAAAAGTGAATCATTTAAAAAAAACTCAGTGTGCAACTAGTAGAGCAATAAATAGAGCATCGGAAGGATAAACACTAGCTAGTGCAGCATACACCAAGTGTGAAACCAACAGAGTACTAGCGGATATTTACCGACTTATGTCATTGTCAAAGCTGTGGACATTTAAGCAAAATTTTAGAACTCAATCTAGACTTGGACTGATCGATGGAGTATTTGTTATCCGCCATTTGTTGGTTTATCAGTTTGGTTTGTGGCTGTAGTTACTTGTTAGCACGATAAACTGACGTCTTTGATATGGGTAAGATATTAATTACTTCCATGGAATTAATTTGTTTTTATTAGAATAGAATTTTATGTATTTATCCAAATCCAAAGTTTCACTCCCCTATCCTATTTCCCGCAATTTAACTAATAATTTGTCCAAAATTTCTTAACTTTGACCATAAAATTGAATTATTATACTAATAGAATATTAGATAAATTAGAATCAGGTTAAGAAAGGAATACCCTTTCTGATTGGTTTTGTATATCCTTT
>JAULKM010072598.1:0-11895 GCA_032355605.1 Rubia tinctorum
TTTTCGGGTCGGTTTTCGGTTTATGTTTAGAAACCAAAAACCAAACCATAAACCATATTCATAATTCGGTTTAATCGATTCAAATATTCAAATATTTGAATATTAAATTTGGTTCGGATTATTCGATTTTTGGTTCGGTTTTCGGTTTTCGGTTTTTTTGCCCACCCCTATGTATACCTAGCCCACAGATTAAAAGTCGTTGGCCTTTAGGCTCAACCTAAGACTTGGTAATGAACCAGGCAAAGCTGAGCCACGTCTAAAAATGGGGAAGACACTAGTGAGCATTCCCTAGATTCTAGCAACCATGATGCAACCAGTAATCTAAAACCCTAGCAATGTGGATCCATGATTGCAATCCACGATAAATATAGGAAGAACAACATTGGCTCGGATAAGTAGCACTAACTTAGAAATACTAATTCTCTAGAGGAAAGAACTGACTTGATTGTCAGAGCACTTTCCCCGGAATCACTTCTAGGATCTTTCTTGCAGAATCACACTTATAATACAGTGATCGCCAACCACTTCATCTGACCGGGAATGCCACATCATCGACGCCGACTGTTGTGACGAACAAATTTCTCTTTTTCTAAGTCCTTCATTCCCTTCAGGGTAACCATGGTTTTCTCCAGAAACGATAGAAACAAGAATCATCATACACCAAAATGAACGGCTACGCGTAGTCAGAATATACACCCCCAGTTGGGATCAATAATACATTCCCAGCCAAGAACAGGAGCACAATAAAGAAGACACAGATGAAGATGAAGAGGAAACTGAATCACCCAATAAAAATTAAGAAAAGAAGAGGAAGGCTTTCGCAACATTCTTGGAAGCGAATAGGGAGCACCTGTATAACCAGTTTCTATCCATTATTAAGCCAAAACCCTCAAAGAAAAACAAAAAAGTGAGTCATAAGCATGAAAGGCTTAATTTTGAAAAGGAGTTAAGGGATATAGTGGCAAAAGATGATATGGATTGGTCACAACTAGCACTGCATCTTTGTGATTTCAAAATGCCAAAAGATTTCAAACTGCCATTGCTTGTGAAAATCTATGATGGGACAACGGACCCCAAGGAAGTCTTACATTCCTATTGCAACAATATGCGATTTCATTATGCACAAATTGAACTAATCTATAAATATTTTCCTATTTTCTTGTCTAGGTCAACAATTACATAGTACGACGACCTACCAAGGAGTAGTATTTGGTCTTGGGCATAGTTATCAGATTTTTTTAGGATGCTTCTATTAGAAGCTGAAATTTAACAAGACAATAGTAGACTTAAAAAATATAGCCCAACAAAGCGATGAAAGTCTGTCAGATTACCACAATAGGTTTGTTACTGAAAGTTTGCAAGTGCGCGATCTAACGTACCTATCATCACTAGTCGCATTCATTGAAGGTATGCGATCAGGAGAATTTTACCAAGAATTCACTAAGAACATGTTTGAGAGCCCAAGAGAATTGCAGAAAATTATTGAAAGGCTTGTGCAGACTGAAGAAGCAAACAACAAAAAAATAGAGCATGAGCGAGGCGAAAAAAGATAATGGTAGATCTACAAAGGGGCTTTGTGAAAGAGGGAAAATGGAATATCACTTTCAAAAGAAACGATTCGGGTGTGCAGATGACATCATTTCAAGAAACACAATTGACGAAGTCATGAAAGGATATTTGGCAGGCAAACAGTGAGTTCTTCTGCAAACCTATGCCAATAATAACATCACCAGATCAATGGTCTAGGGAATACTACCATGATTTTCATAAGAACCATGAACACGAGATTGAATATTGCAGAGACTTAAAAAGTCAGGGAATGGAGAATTTGAGAAATGGTCAGTTGATCTGATACAAAAGGAAGGAGGAAGGACACCGTTACAACGAAGCCAACAAAGCGGAGAATGCTCCGGTGAAAAATTAAGGCACGGTGAACACACAGATTAAGAATCAGAGAATGACAGCAGTAGTAGGTTATGAAGATAAATTGGTGAACGATGGTGTAGAAAAAGTAATTCTCTCGATCCATGGATCAACAGAATCTCTGTCCAACAACGCATGGAAAGCTAAGGCTAGATACTCCCCACCACAAGAACTGACTCACAAAATACTTTGCTGCAATGAGACGATAACGTTCAATGAAAAAGATGTGGTTCCCAATGCTTCACCTCATAATGATCCGGTGGTTATTATCAGTAAGATTGGAAATTCCACAGTCCACAAGGTATTCTTTGACGATGGAAGTGCAGTCGAAATTCTATTCATTGATTGCTTTGACAAACTTGGACTCAATCGAACTGATTTGAAGAAGTCTACATCCTCTCTAGTAGGATTTACCGGACGAGCGGAGACACCTTTAGGTAACATATAGCTGCCAATTACCATATGTGAGAATGAAAAAAAATTGCACCATCATGTGTGACTTTTTTGTCATGAAGCACAAAGCCAATTCAACGCAATCATTGGTTGGCTCTGGATGAACACACATAAAGCAATATGGTCCCCATATCAATTAATGATGAAATTTCCAACACTGATGGGAATCGCAATAATACGCGGAAATTAACAAACAAATAGGCAGTGCATGGTTATTGAAATAAAAGTAGGAAGAAATGCTGAATAAAGAAAAATGGTCAACACCATCTTGGAGAACGGCTAACTCGAGAAAACGGAACCTCAAGTTGATCTCGGAGAGGAAACTGAAATTTCCATTCTAGACGAGGTAGACACTTCCAAATGTTTGAAGATAGGAAAATATCTTCCAAGCAAAGTGAAGAGAAAAGTGACGGAAATTCTACGAAGTCAGAAAGATACATTCGCATGGACTGTGTAGAACATGAGAGGCATTAATCCAAACATAGCTACCCACTCTCTAAATATCAACCATTCGATCAAGCCAATAAAGCAAAATCAATGAAGCTTCACTAGCAATAGACAGAAAGCGATCGAAGAGAAGGTTAAAGTATTGCTTCATGCTTGTATTCTAAAGGAAGCAACTTATCCGAAGTGGTTTGCAAACCCAGTAATGGTAAGAAAGGAAGAACATAGTGGAGAATGTGTATAGAATTTACTGACCTAAACTTAGCATGTCCAAAAGACTGCTATCGATTACCTAAAATCGACCAGTTGGTGGAAGCGATATTAAGATACAAAGTCCTAAGGTTCTTGGAAGTGAATAAAGAATACAACCAGATACTGATGAATCTAAAGGATGCAAAAAACATAACTTTCATTAAAAGCTTTGGAGTCTAATTCCTCAAAAATAATTGAGGCTAACCCGGAAAAGATACAAGCAATAGTCAATTTCCCTCAACCGTGAACAGTCAAAGAAGTGCAGGTGTTGATGGGATCCCCAATATCACTTAGCAGGTTTGTTTCCAAAGCTGCAAAATTTTGTTTTTCACAGTTTGACATCCTTAAAAGGGGCAAGAAGTTCAGTTGTAGTGATTGGCTATTTCACAAAGTGGGTAAAAGTGAAACCATTGAGAAGAGTCATAGCAGAAGCTGCAAGAAATTTTGTTTGACAAAACATAGTTTATCGGTTTGTGTAACTCAAACTATCGTGACAGGTAATTGTACGCAATTCACGAGTGGAACCTTCATAGAGTGGTGATTGAAATGAAGGATCACACAAAAATTCACGTTTGTAGCTCATCCCCAAGCTAATGTCCAAGTGGAGGTAACTAATACAACGTTAGTCCAACAAATTCAAAAAAAAATTTGAAGGATAGAAAACCGGATGGGTAGATGAGATACCCAATGCGTTATGGTCTTATAGAACAACAGTAAGAGAACCCACTGGAGAAACACCGTATAGCCTAGTTTACGGTCATGAAGCAGTAATACCAGTTGAATTTGGGAATTCAAGCCTTAGAGTGGAAGAATACAATGAATGCCATAATACCGAAATGATGAGATTGGATCTAGAAAATGTTGAGGATAAAAGGTAACATGCAACGATCACATTGGCAAAGTACAAGGAGAAGATTACCCGAGCATATAATGATAAGGTCAGGAAGATAAAATTTTGAGTTAGTGACTTTGTGCAGCGAAAGAATGAGGCAAGTCATGCAAAGGGAAAAGGAAAACTATGCCAAAAGTGGGAAGACACGTACAAGGTAACGAAAGCACACCGATCTAACTGCTAAAAGCTAGAAAGTTTGGATGGCAGCAGCGTCCCAAACACTTTAGCATGTAATAAACCTAAGGAAGTTCTATGTTTAGCTATCCTTAGTAGGTGTTAGAAAAGGATCAGTTGTCCCGGAGCCATGGAATGATCATTGGAGGCATTTTCATTATTAGCGTCGTCGTTTGTTTACAAGCACGATATCATCACGACCGTACATATTCAATATCCAATTTTTTTTGGGGAAAATCACCCATAGTACTGTTCAGTTAAAATCTATGGAAAATTCATCAACATCAAGGAAAAACTAGCAACACTGGCAAAAATTAGAAAACCATGGCACATTGAAAAAGACAACCAAATCTCACATCTTGCAACTGCAAACAAATAAGTTTGTGCAATCTCAACACGACAAGGTATAGATCTTGTCAAAGTATAAATACCAAATCAGAAAATCAACAAAATCACGTTATAGATCTTGCGGTTTCGCACAACATAGGTTTACAACCTTAATCTCGCAAGCTATAGATCTTGCAAAAATAAATGCAAAGCCACATGTCTACGATAACAACGACAAAAGCAAGCAATAAATCTTGCTGCTTTGCACAACATAGGTTTACAACCTCAACCTCGCAAGCTATAGATCTTGCAAAAAGAAACACAAAGGCACATGTGATTAAGAAAATAATGACAAAAGCAAGCGATAGAACTTTCAAATTTGCATGAATCGGGTTGTGATAACCTAGAACTCGCAAGCAATATGTTTTGCATAAAACAACAACAGGATCCCTAAACACAATAAAAACTGCAACCAAAGTCAAGCAATAGATCTTGCAACTTCGCACCAACTAGATATCAATACCTCAAAGCAGCATGCAGAACCATAATTTTAGACTGGTAACCACCAGTCCTCATCGACAACTCAAGATGAAAGCATAAGCAAACATATTGATAATAAAAAAACAAGGTAACACAAAATAGAAGCACAGAGATAGTACTTGAAGTATTTGGAGGAGGAAATTATTACATCAAAGAATAACAAGTTATCTACGCATTGGTGTGCGAGATAGCCCAGAAGAAGAACTACCGAAGGGGCTTGATTGTTCAGCTTGATATTCCTCCTTGGATAAAATATACTCGTAAAGCCATTTCATATACAAGTAAGCAGGGTGGAAGGTTCGATAACTTCAATGCATACCATGAAGATACTTCGCATAGTATGCTTTAAAGTCAGATATAGGACCAAATTCTTCACGATCAAGTTTAATACTCATGACGTCCCCGGTGTCTTGATAACTTTTATTCAAGTTCTCTAGGTTATGCATATCCTCTTGTAGTTGATGTATAAGTGACCTAACATATTCGAATATATTAATCCTCTGCCCGTTAATATTCATAGTTAGATCTCCATGGTTAGTAGGACCACGGGGCTTTGTAGAAAGGTCCTTGAGTTTTTCTTTGTAATCAACACAACCTTGTCAAGCTGATGCATAAATGAGTCAAGGCAATCGCACTCAGCGCGAAGGTGATCATTCTCACTACGCAGGTGGGTATTCACAGCGAACTGTTCATCAAACATGTTCTGCCACCCTGAAGAATAAGTGGAAAGGTGATCACATTCATCTTTCTTCTTCTTTAGATTATCCAATAGTAGGTCACTTCGAGAGCACTGCTTATCTAAGATTAAAGTCTTGTGATGAGCCTCACGTGGTTTATTTGCATAAAAATTATTTACTTCATCTTGCTCACCAATTATTTTAATCAATTTTAGCTGCTGCTTCTTGATAAGATTATTCTGTTGGGCGCATAATCCTTTCAACTCGTGAATATAGTCTTGTGACTCGCTTACGGTTATCTTCCATCCAAGCCTTAGATTGTGATGCTAAGTATCATATATTTGAAACAAACGCCCAACGACAGTGCCTAATCCTGAACGCGACTGGGAAGGTTAAGCGAAGGCACATACATGAAAAAAAAATTCAAGATCGACTAGGATGCGAACAATATCCTTATCGATGGATTCAATATTGTAACCGTCAGGTACAAATTACTACAGGGACAACTCATAAGAGAGGATGGAGATGGCAAAGAAATTGGAATACGCCATCCAAGACATAACAGAATAGATTAGAAAGAAGAATTGCCAACACTTGAAATATGATTACCAGAAAGCAGCTCAACAAATTCCTTTGATAGGGAAGTGGTAGTCTCAACAAGTCTTATAGGGCAGCACGAATTGGAAAATACAAACATAGGATGTTGCTCCGAACGAACACTAGAACCCAACGTATCAAGAGGATTTAAAAACTCAGTGTTGATCAAAATATCAAATCCCCGCATATGAATAAATACGAGGGAAAAAAATTAGAGTTGGCATACCAAATCACATTGAAGGCAATACACATAGTTAGACCATACTTAAAGGTTCATTATATGTTAAAGATATAAATTCAAATGGTTTTAAATTAAGCCATAACTCTAAAATTAACTACCATTGGTAGGAGAAGCAGACACATTCTGGGTAGTGAGAGAAGAATCCTCCTTGTTCACATTTGGAGCATAATCCTCCATATTTGCATTAATCTCTAGGTTAGGAGATGGCTTAGGATAAGGAGAAGTGAACGGGAGGCTGTCAAGATAATCAACTCTGCACTCTCGCAGCTCAGAAATATATGGCAAGGAAGGAAGACCAGCGAGATGCGATGATAACAAGGCATAAAGATATCTACCATCAAAAATTTTATTGATGAATTCAGTGTTAAGCATCATCTTTTGCAGCTCGAATATCTCCTCGCACTTAACCAGTGAGGGTAATCTCTTCACCTTCAGGTAAGGATTCATCATTTGCACCTCTATCAAAGCCTTGCACCAACCAACATTGCAAACGGAACTAGAAACATCTTCAAAAAGGTTGATGAAGGACTCTGTCTTAAAAAGCTGGTCAGCGAGAACTTGGGGATAACTGGGCGAAGCATGACCTTTAGTCCTCATCTCCTCCAACTTAGTGCAGAGCTTACTAGCCTCTTCATCAGCAACCTGCGCACACTTCTCAACACCTTCAAGGAAGATCTTCATAGCCTCGCATTGCGTCTCGCTAGCTTTTATACTGCTCCAACAACGTACCATCCTTCTTGGAGAATTTTGCAACCCGCTCACCAACAAGCTTGAGACTCTTGCCAATCTTATACCATATGTATGAAAAATGATATAAACGAACATAATAATCAGATATCGTAATAAAAGTATACTAATATAAAACAAAATCATTTTAAAACAACAAATATGCCGCAATCATTAACTCATGCAGATGAATTTAGGAAAGTGTGGCAGTAATAGTCTCTTCTGCTAATAAATTACTGCTTCACATCGGAGGCTTAGAACCTGAATGACTAGTGCGACCCTTTTTCTTAGAAGGCTCCAATGCAGCATACGTACTACCACTCCAATTCTTTCTCTTTTTTATTCCTGAGCGACAGCGGAAGCATTAACTACAAGTACCTTCTCCCCTTCTAGTACCCTGCCCTCAATTTGCGCTAACTTAGAGTTCACCTGAGCAATGTTCTCCTAAGAGACACCATCAGCACCAGTGTCATGCGAAAGGAAGGACATATTTTCCTTCTTCTCAGGCTCATTGTCAGGGATAAACGACTTGTCAATCTTTCGCCCCACTAGATCCATATCTACCATTCACCATACAATTGAAGTCAAGTGAGAACACAAATACAAAAGGGAAATGCGAAAAAAAAAAAGAGATAACAAAAGAAATCTACATCATCAAAATAAAAATAAAGAATGCAAAATAGTTAAACCATAAAATAACAATATACAAACACCTTCACTTTCAGATTCAGCATAGTGCAGACCTATCGAGTGGTCGCTGAGTTTTAAAACAATGTCGGAATTAGCAGTAAGATGAACTTTCGGCTTGGGAAGTTTAGACTTAGGAATATTATAATTCCAATCCGGAAGAACCCGTTCACACTTGGGAGCTAATTTAACATTAAAAAAATTTGCGACACACACCGCAGTTACTAGGAAACCCACTGATGAAATCAACATTGGGAATGATGGGATAAAAATTAAATTCATCAAATGAGTTTTTTCACTTTACGAAGCTAATACAAACTACGAAATAAGTCAACTAGAAAAAAACATTGGCTTGGGTACACACAGAGTGGAAACCCACAACAATCGTGATACCCTTAGGATGAAACTTAGACAACGTGATTTTATAATGTAGAAGAAAATATATCACATGTTGGGGAAGGGGAAAGACAAGACCAAACTTGAGAAAAATTTAAATAACAAGATATATAACCAAAAGGGAGAGTGTGAACACTCTCATAAATAAGAGGAGCTTTGACCACAAGAGAAGACATGAAAGGATTAGTTTGTAAATTTTCCAAAACAGTCATCAGACAGAATGCTATTAATGGTTGAAGAACTAGGGGGACGATTGGAATCCTCCCCAGAGTCAACGTCATCAAACCGGCCATCCACCATGGGAGAATCAATGATATTGGGAGTAGACATTCAGGCAAGAATGAGTCCTAAAATTTGAGACAAAACCCTACCAATTAGAGCCACAAAACACAGATAGCGTATTTCGGAAAAAGTAAAAAACAAAATTGGCAGAAAAGAGACACTGCTCAGATTTACAAGTGAGAAAAACATTTAAAAAGGGAGAAGAAAGAGACAGAGAAACTTACGAGTTGGGAGAGCGTAGAACGATAATACACATGAAGAATAAGTAGGCACAAGGAACATGAAAGACTGAGGCGTTTGAAGAAGCAATAAAGTCCAATACTTATATTAAGACACTGAAACATATAATATGAAGCGTTAAATCAGTCAAAAACATCATGATGGAGTTATGATGCAAAAAGTAACTTACTTCTTACGTAATACGAGACGACAAAGATATATGAATAGGTGATACACTGAATAGTGGCGGAGTTAGGTTAATCAATTTAAGGCATTTATGTGAGAAAATTTCAAAAAGTGTAGCGAATAATGAGGAGAGAATCTCGGTTTAATGACACAAGATCGCAACAGCCAAACCTGTCAAAAGCCATAAATTTAAAGTATGAATTCAAATTGAAATTGAAAAACCAGACATTCAAACAAAATTGCAAGTGTATCCAAGAAGCACGCAACACTTCGCGAAGACAATATAAGCTACTGTTATGATGAACATGTTACTACAGCTTAGGAGATAAATAGATCAACAGTTCGCACACATTCCACATACACAGTCATCGGTTCGCGTTCCATTAACTTCATGGTTAGGGAGGCTTATGGTGTATAGCTAGCCCACAAATTAAAGTTGTTGGCCTTTAGGCCCAACCCAATACTTGGCCACAAACCGGGCAAAGAGAAACCATGTCTAAAAGTGGGGAAGACACTTGTGAACGATCCTGAGATTCTAGCAAACATGATGCAACCCATGATCTAAAACCCTAGCAACGTGGAGCCATGATTTCGATCCACTATAAATATAGGAAGATCAGCATTGGCTTAGGTAAGTTGCACTAACTAAGAAATACTAATTCTCTATAGGAAACAACTGACTTAATTGTTAGAGCACTTTCCCCTGAATCACTTCCAAGAATTTTCTTGTAGGATCATGCTCATATACGGTGATCTCCAGCAACTTCACTTGACTGGCAATACCACATTATCCAACAAATAGCAATCTAAAACTCTTTTGTGCAAATAGGGAATGAGGAAAGCTCTTTTTGGCACTATAGCTGGATTAAAATAGGTCCATTATCCCATTTCTGGAATGAACCTTGACATGATCCTGATCTCTCTATTTTCGATTTCTTAAAGAACAAAAACTTTCGTATCAATAGAATAAAATTAGGTTTTCCAAATCAAATTATAACTAAATTGGGAAAAATGATATCTCCTCATTATGAATATATTCTAATATGGAAATCAATTGAAAGTGGGCTATTTGCACTAAAATGTACTTATGAATTGATTAGACACAAGAAAATTAAGGTCCCATCATTTAAATACATGTGGTGTAATTTTATGCCTAAGATACATAGTGTATTAAACTGGAGGTTGTTAAATAGATTAAACCTTATGCCAGATGTGCTAGATGATTTATTTTTAAAGTTGCCATGAGTTTGCTGCTTTGGCAAAAATAATTCAGAAGAAATATAATCATTCTTTTAACTCTTGCTTAGAAATATAATAAATTTGGAGGACTTTAGAACAAGTTTCTAATCTGGAATACAATGAATAAACCGTTCTTTGGGATAGGATTTTCCATTACTGGAATATTGAACACCATGTATCCATTTCTCTGGTTAAAATTTTACCATGTACGCTACTGATTTGGTACATATGGTGTTCAAGAAATAAATATTTCTTCGAAGGAATAAAACCAAAAAAAACAGAGTATAACATGGGAACATCCTAAAACCATAAAAATTGAATATAGATGGTTCTGTTTTGCACAATGGTAAAGCTAGTGTAGGTGTTGTTTTCAGAAATAATGCAGGATAACATCTATTTTTGCATCAAGATGCTTTCAGAAATGCTCAAACTTATAAGCAGAAGCTAAATCTATGCTAATTGGGCTACAACTGGCTGAACAACAAGGGTAGATTGAAACAGACTCTCTTATACTTCTCAAGATTATTCTAAGTGAGTTCAAGCTCGCACGGAGTTGTTGCAAGGAAGTTCGACACATTTGGAGCTTGCTCAATAGACCATACAATCACACAAATCTATCGTGAAGCAAACAGTGGGGAGGACATATTGGCAAGAATAGGAAGTTCTCAACAGGTAAACACTAATTTTGCCGTTGCAAGTCTTCCGAAGGAGATTAGAGGGCTGCTACTTCTTGATGAGATTTCATATCCATACATTATAAATTAGATGCTGTTCATTGTAACTATTTCCATGTTTACGTCAGAAGATCAATAACCCTTAGTTTTATATGATATTTATACTGCATTGAGTTATTAATTTTCACTTGGAGGTAAAGTTTATGTCCCCCTCTTTTTGTGTACCCATATTTTATTAGTAATAAATGGGTGGGGCCCCCACCATAATAGGTTTTTTTATATATATAAAAAATGATCAGAATTGATGTTTATAAGAAAATTTTAGACATACTATTTTTTTAATATAAAAAATACCACACCTATTATAATGTGGGTTAGGCGGACACCTACGTGTTTATTAATAAAAAAAAGATACATAAGAGAGGGGACGTAATATCTTACCTCTTGATAAGAAATTCGTAGGTTCACATATGTCTATTTTAGACACACTAATATAAACAAATAAAATTCAAAATTAATTAACTTAAAAAACTACTTGAACTATTTACTGGAACTATATTTAGAGAAAAATATAAAAACAATAAAAATAAGGATCTCATATACGTTGCTTGTAAAATAACCATATTTAATTTCTATGTAATCCTTTTTTTTTGCAATAGCTCAAATATCCACAAATTTAGAATCATGTGAAAGTATGATCGTATAACTCCCCCACAAGTTTATAATGAATCAAACAATTTGGTACAAATCGCATCGCGAATATTACCATCCAAAATTCATACTTTTTGACATTAATTGTATATCTTATTTAAGAATCGAGTACCGGTAACGGCTAATTCATTGTACAATCTCCGACCACCTTTCATCCATCTCTCCCCCGCGATCTTACTGCCCTGACTTACCCTCTACCGCCGCCATGGCGGTGCCCCCGCCTAAGACTTTCGCCCAAGTTACTCAAACCAGAAC
>JAULKM010072619.1:0-11895 GCA_032355605.1 Rubia tinctorum
CCCCCCCGTGTCCAATTTGTCCATTATTTTCCCACCATCTGCAATCTGCAAAATAAAATCAAAAATATTCGAAAAAATATTTTAGAATATTTTTAACATGCAAAAAATTAATATAATCATCAAATTTAAAATTATAAGCATTAGCAAAAAAATTAGCAGAATATAAAAAAATAAAAAATATCAACTAAAAAATTGGAGTAAAAATATATAAAAAGACAAATAAAACAGCAAAAAATATTTAAAAGCAAATAAAAATCGACAAAAAATTGAAAAAACGTCGACTACAACTAACAAAATATCAACTAAAAATTATAAAGCATCAACAAATCTTCAATCATCAATTTTTTAATAGAAACTACAAAAATCAACTAATATCAACCAAAAACTAAAAAGATCAATTCCTATCACCTAAACTTCACCCCGAAAATGAAAAACGTCAAAATAAGAAAACAAATACTGTAAAAAAATCAACATATGTCATCCAAAACTACAAACATCAACTCGTATCATCTAAAACTCACCGAAAAATTAAAAACATCAACATGAGAGGGAAAAGAAGTAAAAAAATATCAACAAATTTAGCCCCAAAAAATTACAAAACATCGACTCTTGTCAATACAACTCACCAGGAAAATAAAAAATATCAACATCAGAAAAAAACTAAAAACATAAACTAAAAAACTAAAAACATAAACAAAAAAAACTACGATACCTTAAGAGTATAAACTATTCATTCAAAAAATCATAAAACATCAACAAATTTTTTTAAAACTACAAATATCAACCCACATCACCAAAAAGCTACAAACATCAACTCCTAACACCTGAACCTCATTCAAAAAATGAAAATATCAGCATTAGAAAAATGACACTACAAACATCAACTTCTATTACCAACATTTTGGCCCGAAAATGGAAAATATCAATATAAGAAAATGTATAAAAACTGCAAATATCAATCCATATCAACCAAAAAAGGACAAAACATCAACTCATATCAATTAAACTTCACACGAATATTGTAAAACATCAACATAAGAGGAAAAAAGCTACAAATATCAACAAAAAAACTACCGTACCTCAAGAATAAAAATTCTTCAAACAAAGGACTTGGTGAGACTTGAACCCAGGTCATTAACCTCAAAGTATAGAGCAATAACCACTAGACCAAAGAATCTTATTGAACATACACTCAGTCAAATAATATTAAATCTCAGCGTACACATCAAGAACATAACCTCCATAAATTCTTCAAAATAAAGGACACGTAGAGATTCGAACTCGATACCTCAACCTCAACAACAAGAGCGGCAACCACTAGACCAAAGAATCTTATTGAACATATACTCAGTCAAATAATATTAAATCTCAGCATACACATCAAGAACATAAGATCCATAAATTCTTCAAAATAAAGGTCACGTAGAGATGGGAATTCGAGACCTCAATCTCAACAATAAGATATTCAACCGCTAGACCAAACAACATTTCTGATCACATACTCAGTAAATAAATATTATACCTCCGCATATTACTTTGAAAAAAATGAATAATTAAATTAAATCTCACCTCTCAAACGCCGAAGCTCAGTTACCGTCGATAATGTTGTCCGCCGCCGCCGTCAACTCCGCCGTCCGCAGCCGATGATGACTCCACTGTACTCCGCCAACGTCGACTACGCCGTACGCTGTCAACGTCGACTCCGCCGTCCACCGCCGACAATGACTCCACCTTCTCTGTTCGCGTCGACTCCGTCTCCGCCGTTGCTGTCGGCGTGCGCGAGCTACATGTGTCATCCCTAATTTTCTGTGCGTGGATTTCACGCGCTCGATCATCCTCTTGTAATTCCACATCCTCTTGTAATTCCACTGCCCGCGCTCCTCTATGACTCTACCGCCGCCTGTAATTCCTCTTATGACTCCGTCGCTGCCGTCGCTGAACCACCGCACAACCTCCTCTTCCACCTCTGGACATCATGAACGCATCGAATTGCAGATGAAGAAGATCACCTCCTATTGACTCTCTGCCAGGTGCCTCCGATCGCAGCTCCGTTGTCGCCTCCGGTCACAATGCAGATCGGAAAAGAAGAGTCGCTGCTGTTGAATAGTCGGAGAAGAATCGTCGGATGCGCCGCCACAGAAGAATCGCAGGAGGCTAATTGGTGGGAAGAATCGTCGTCGCTACCGTAACAGCGCCTCTCGTGGCGGAAGAGGAATCGTCGGCGGGTGGAGCAGTTAATAGAGGAGGAAGACGATGGAATATTAAATAATAATTCTAGAATATTCTGATGTTTATATAGTTTTTGATAATTGCACAATATTTCATAAATTTATCAAATTAAACTTTTTATAATTGCACAATAAACACTGGTCTAAAATTTAGTCTGTCTAAATCAAGACTTTGTGTATGTGTGTGTATATATACATATATACATATATATATATATATATTCATTTTTTAAATTTATTTGATACATCTTTGTCAATTTTTGTATCAATATTAATTACTTGGAAGGTTATAATATTTACGTCCATTTATTTCACTGAATGCGTACAATATTTTTTTTCCAATTTAACCTTACTTCAATATTCCAGACGATTAATCAAAAAATAAAATCACAACGTCCTCTCTTTATTTTATATAATATTAACATTAAAAACAATTCTGCAACGACCCAAATCCTAAAAACACAACACAAATATTCCACTTCTCCCAAATCATAAAACACGACCTAAATCCAAAAAATTGTTCCATTCCCGCATCTTGTTGCCGATTCATCAAAAATCTTAATGTCGTAGTATTTCTATCCCTAATTTAAGAAATAATAATATTATTAAAAAATGAGTTCATATGGAAATTATATTTTTATTTAAATTCGACCCATATACAACTCGAAAAATAATATTATAATTTTTTCATACAAATAAAATTAAAATATTTTTCCTTAAAATAATTATAAATTATAATTCAATTACAATATTAAATAAAATAGTTATATGTATATATAATAATATATTTTTTATTTATAATATAAAATAATAAAATAATTATTTTATAAGAAAATAATATATATTTATATTAAAATATTATAACAAATAATATTATTAAAAATGAGTTCAAATGAAAATTATATTTTTATTTAAATTCAACCCATATACCACTCAAAAAATAATATTATAATGTTTTTATTCAAATAATAATTAAAATATTATATTTTTTAAAAATAAGTATAAAGTCTAATTCAATTACAACAGTATATAAAATAGTTTTATTTATACAAAATAATATCATTTTTATTTATAATATAAAATTTATAAATTTATAAGAAAATATTATACGGAGTATATTTATATTAAAATATTCTGAATTCCTATTATTTTTTTAAAATAAAATATTCCACATCTCCTAAATTTTAAAACACGGACCCAAATCCAAAAATCTATTCCATTTCGTAACTTGTTGTCGATTCATCGAAAATATTAATGCCGATAGTATTTAGAGTTCGTCTTTTGAAAGACGGTCTTTCCATAAGTTATGGAAAGACCAATGTTTAAAGTGTAAAATAGAAGAAATGAAAATAAAATTTTTGAGTTGCATGAATCATGTTATAAACTTTATAACTACTACATGTTGCATAATAAAATTTTAATATTACAACTAAAACCTTTTACCTTTTATTATTCTAATTAAACCATTAATTTCCATAAACTTATGGAAAATTGTCTTTCCCAAAACTTTGCCTAGTATTTATATCCCAAATTTAAGAAATAATAATATTATTAAAAAAAGAGTTCATATAAAAATTATATTTTTATTTAAATTTGACCCACATATAACTCAAAAAATTAATATTATAATATTTTTATACAAATAATAACTAAATATTATATATTTTTTTCAAAATAATTACAAAGTATAATTAAATTATATATTTATATAAAATAATATCATTTTATTTATATTATAAATTAATAAATTAATGATTTTGTAAGAAAATAATATATATTTATATTAAAATATTTAATACTTATTTTTAAAAAAATTACTTACATAAATTATTAAGACAATAAAAATAAATTAAAAATTGAATTAGAGGAGGCATTTGCGTCCTCTTTTTTCTAAAAAAAATTACTTATAGAAATAATTCATACAAATAAAGAAAAAAGATTGAATTGAAAACTTTTTTAAAAATAAATTTATTAGAGGGTGCATTTTCTAAATGAGTCCTCTCATTCTTTTAATCAAAAAATGGGGCATAAACTTTTTTTTAAAATTACATATTAGAGGGCGCATTCACTAAATGCGCCCTCTTTATTTATTTCCTGTTTCATGGTTCACACCATTTGCATCCAGGTCTGATTCAATTGTCCCCCCTTCAAGAAAGAACTCCTGCATCTTCCCCGACTCCTTTCCATTTCTGACCACCCTACTCATCTCCGCCCACCTCCTTCTTCGATTCATCCCAGCCCCACCGATTCCACCACCCTCGCAACCCTCCATGTTGTCGTGTCACATCCGAGAAGACCGACGCCACCGATCTAGCGGTCTTCCCGACGCCACCGATCCAACGGTTTTCACAATGCCACCTATTTAGCGGTCTTCTCGTTAGCCACTGAGTTTGCCACCGCGAAGCCCAATGCGGTGCCACAATGCCGCCACCGCAGATCCCATCTAGCAGTGCCACTGCGTTCCGTCGCTGAACTCTGTGACGCTGCTGCCATGGGCGGAACTAGGGGGTGAAGGGGTGCGTCCGCCTCCCCTAAGATCCATCGAACAAGTGATTTAATGGTACGTAAGTGTAAATGGAGACTAAAAATGGCTTACTTCGCCCCCCTTAAGATGTCTGCTCTTCCCTCCCTAGGTGGATAGAAATTTGAGAGTTTAAAACTGAAAGTGGCTGGCTTGTAATAGTTGCAGGTTCGGTGAATTTATTGTTTGAGAAGACGAGTTATTATTGGAGAAGACGAGTCAGTGTTGCAACTTTATGTTTCATTATTATATTTCTTTCTATTAACCCGCTATAAAAACGACACCATTATCCTAAGTGATAAAGAAAGAAACGAAAACTACAGAGTCGGTACAAAGGCATAGACGTGGGCCGCATGGCCCATATAAAATTGAGCCAAGGAATAGTATATAGGTGGTGTTTAGTTTCTTAGTTTTTTGCTTTTTTACTTTTTTGTTAAATTTTAATTCTTTTTAAATATTGTATACACAACTTTTCTACTTACTTTTATATACCTTTCCAAATATGTATTTATTTAGTTTAATATTTTATTTACTAATTATATTTCTATGTAAGAATTTAAAATTTTGAAAACTTTTCTACTTTAGTATTGTAGAATTTAAAAAATTAAATAAATTTATTAAGATATATTATATTAAACAGTGAAATTTTAATATTTTATAGAGAAAGTCTCATGTTAGACCGAGTTACGGTTAGACCAATCATGAAAAATCTCGTTTCAATAACTTTTAGGTCAAATTATAATTATTTAATACATTTGTGATACATTTTAAGGAACGTTTACGGTTTTTTATCTAATGATATTTAAACGATGTCATTTAAAATTAGCAAATATTGTTTAAGTATTGCTCAACGACTAGTGAAATTGCCATTTAGTTACAAGTTTTTTTTTTGAAAATTACCTTAAGCCCCCTTACATTTTAGTCTGGTTCCTCCACTGCTGCTGCGAAGGCTTGCCGCGCTGACCTTCGCTTCCCTCCACGGCTAGGGTTTTATTTATGCTTGGTTTTATAAATTGTTAATGTAGATTGCTAGGGTTTTACTGTAGATTGTCATTGCTATTTTGTACTTTTTTGTGGAATTTATTGAAATGTTGGCTGTTTTTGGTTCTGTTGGGCTTGCCGAATATTTGTGGTCTGTATGGTGTGAAATACCGAATGCTGAACCGAAGTCGGTTATGCATTTAAGTAGTTTTTTAATGTGTTAAGTGGTAAAATAAACCTGACTTTAGAGTGAAAGTATCAATATAACCCTGCAATTTCAGAAAGTGCCAAAATAAACTTTGACTTCTTTGACTTTTTAGTCAATTGAATTATGGCCGGATTTCAAGGAAAAGAATATTTTGCCCTTGAATAAAAAAAAAGTGCTAAAATGACCATGACTTTAGGCTGAATGTGTCAATATAACCATGCAATCTCAAAAAGTGCCAAATAATCCTTGACCATGTTGACTTTTTAGTCAACTATTTTACTTCCAGAATAAGGTGAAAATGCCGTTTTGCCCTTATTTTTTTTTAAAAGAAAAATGTCACAAAATATGAAATGACGTCCTTGCCCCTTATTTTATTTCTCCTTTTCTCCTATTTTCCCCTTGCATTTTCTATTCTTCCCCATACTTTCTTTCCGCTCCCCCCTTCCTCCCACTTTCCTCAGCCTGAAACACAGAAACCAAGGCATTGCCTCGTCGCCCTTCATCTCTGCAATAGTCCGTCGTTCCTCGTCGGTGTTGGCGTATTTCGTTCCTTGTCTGTAAGCGGCCGGTAGATTTCCTTGTTTTGAGTCTTTCCCGTCGGCTTCACCCCCTAAAAACTGGGAATCATCTGAAATGGTAATGTCTCGTCAATATGTGTTGGACATTACCCCAGTTGTTACCTCTGATTTCCCTTATGGAGTTGGTTTTGTTCATTGTTTGAGATTTAGGGGTAAAATGTGCCATTGGGGGTGAATTCCCTAGGGTTTTTATAGTTTTTAGAATTTTGCATGTTTTATTGTGATTTATGGGCTCGTAGAGATGTCAGGGTTTGTTTTGCTTGACTATGTTAGGGTTGTTTATGATGTTAAGTAGGGGCTGGTTGTGAAGTCCTATAATGGATGGAGTTTAGTTTCATTTTGTGTACTGTCAGAATATAGGACGTTTTTTTCCATAATTTTTGTTGTATTCTGAATGGTTGTAATGTTAGGTATTTGTTGTGAATTTACTTTGGTGTCTTTTTTAGATGTAGTCCCTGTAATTTGTTGCTTTCCTTGTGGCTCTTGTATGTTGTGGAGGCATTTGGGTATTAATTTCTCAAATGTCCATTGTGCTGAAATAACTTTCATTTTATTAACCATGTGCTGAAATAACTTTGTCTTTATATCGGAAGTGCAAGTCTAACCCTGATTTTATTGACTATGTGCTGAAATAACCCTATATAACTCTGAGGGGGTATTTTGGGCACACAATTTTCGAATTTTAGCTAAAGCTTATTGTAGTCATTTCCTTTTTTCTCTTCGCCGAAATTTACACGGCAACGCCGGAAAGATAGAGTTTGGGTATATCGGCATAATTTTTCCAAAAGTTAGAGTTAGATTGACACGTACAATAATAAGTTAGGGTTATTTTGACATCTTTTGAAATTGCAAGGTTATATTGAAATTTTAAACCAAAAGTCAGCTAAATAACTATTTTTTTATTTTCTAAAACAAACCTACCCACGTCGCAAGACTGTCAGTTTACTATGTCAATCGGAAATTTTGGAAACTAACCTACTGACTAACCTACCGATGTCACAGCTTTTTCTGTTGTCGTTCATAGTATTTACCTCGGTTTTTCAAAAAAAAAATCGAGATAAAAAATAATTTTTACCTCGGTTATAAATCGCGGCAAAAAATGCACTTTTTACTATATCTATATTTACCTCAATTTTTTATGGTTGAAAATTGAGGTAAACATCCTATAGAACCGAGGTAAAATGTGTTGTTTCTTGTAATGACTAAAGTGGCATGTTAATTATAGTTCATTATTGAAAGGTAATTAATCCTGATCGTCCACATTTGTTGTTCATAATTATTGTTTCGCGTAATATGTGAGAAATGCATATGGAAAGATTGTCTTTTCATAAATTTATGTAAAGATGGGTCTAATTAGAATAATAGAAAGGTAAAATATTTGAATCCGCCTCTTGAAAAACGATCTTTTCATAAATCATGTAAAGATCAATGTATAAATTGCAAATTAGAAAAAATGAAAAAAAAAAATTTGTGAAGCATTAATCAAGTCATAAACTTTAATTATAACTATTGTGCGTTGCATAATAAATTTTTAATATTGCAACTAGAAGTTTTTACCTTTTTATTATTCTAATTAAATCATGTCTTTCCATAACCCTATGGAAATTGTGTTTTTTTTCAAGACTTTACCAAATTTATTATGCAACGTGTAATAGTTATAAGTTTATGATCATATTAATGCAATTCAGAAAATTTATCTTTATTTATTCTAATTTTTAGTATGAACGTTGATTTTTCTACGACTTATAGAAAAATCGTCTTTTAAAATGCAGACTCGGTGAAAAATAGCAAAATAAAGGGAAAATATGGCAATTAAAAGAACAAGAAATGCCGGCGTGGATGATGCAGGAGAAGGTCAAATGGAGGAGGCATCCAATTGCATTATGGAGGAGTTTGTGTGTAATTTCGTAAATATTCGACCACGTGCTCTATTCTTTCATTTGTAGGCACAAAAACGATTGGCTCTGTTCTCATCGTATTCTCTCATTTGTCACTTGTCACCTGCTGTCACGTCTAGGAGAGGGTTAACCTACTCCATCCGGTTCTTTAACATTGACACACTTGCTTTTGCATAAGGATCTAGAAAAGTAGAATTAGTGGTTGAAAATTCATTGAAAGAGTAAAAGGTAGATTGAGTGGATGAAAACAACCTAGAATTTGCCAAAATAAGAAGTGTGCCAATGTTAAAAAACCATCTCAAAAAGGAAAGTGTGTCAATGTTAAAAAATCAGGGGGAGTACCTTTTTATTAGAGAAAAGTGGATATATAACCCTACATAATTCACGAAAGTATACATATAATACTGTAATAAACTGATAATTGAAAGTGCAGATATAACACTAAATAATTAGTTTAAGTGCAAATATAACTTTTTTCCGACAGTTTGAGGCTGGAATTAGATGAAAAGTCAATTTTACCCCTCTGGTTTTTAAATATTTTGTTAAATAGTGAAGTTACTATTATACCCCTTCTCTCCTTCTTTTTTTAGTGTTTCTCTCCTTTCTCTCCTTTTCTCTTCTTCATTTTTTTCGGGTGGATTCACGGAGGTGGGTCTTGTCGATGTGGTGGGGAGGGAGAATCAACGTCCTCATCGTCGGAGGGAATCGAAGCCTCGTCGCAGAAGAGAATTTATCACCGGAGGGATCTGCGGGGGTGGTAGGTCTTGATTTTCCAGCGCTTGGCTGAGTGGCGCTGGAAATGGTGGCGGATGGTGGCGGAGGTGGCGATGGTTGTGCGGGTGGCAAGCGGGGAGAGGGGTTGGTGGTGGTGGTCGGGAAGAGTTGGTGGTGGTGGTGGACGGTGCTAGGGTTTCGGCGACACGGGCTGAAATGGGTTGCGGGCTAAGGTTTTAGGGGGAGGCTAGGTAGCGGGCGGAGATGCTAGTGGCGGGGGAGAGGACTAGGGTTTCAGAGGCGAGGGCTGAAATCGGTGGCGGGCTAGGGTTTTGGAGGAGGCTGGGTGGCGAACAGAGATGGTGCAGAATGTGCTGGAGGGAGACGAACGGGGATGGTGAAAAGGTAGCGAGCGGTGGAAGGTGAAAGGGCGGAGATGGTGAAAGGGCGGGGTGAAGATGGTGCAGGCGGCGGTAGAGTGAGGCGAATGGAGATGGTGAATGGTGGTGGGCGGTGGAGGGTAAAAGGGTGGCGGCGAGAGATGGGCAAAATTGTCCTTTCAGATTCAACATTTGGTCCAAGGACTTTTTTGTCATTTCAGATAAGATCAACTACCGGAAAATCAGGTCAACATCGTCAATGTCACCAGAAAGTTATATTTACACTTTTGTTAAGTAGTTAGGGTTATATTTGCACTAAAAATTATATCAGGGTTATATGTGCACTTTCTCAATTATATAGGGTTATATTTGTATATTTCCCTTTATATTATTAATATAGTGGGTAAGCGGTAGTTTGATTACTCCCTCCGGCTCTCTGACAAATTAACAATGGCACTTTTTTTTGGATGGTTTTTAAATATTAGCTTATTCCTCTTTTGGTAAATTATATACTGATTTCATTCATTCACTCAATTTATTTTTTACTCTTTCAATGCATTCTACACCACTAATTTAACATTTTCTAAATCCAAGTGACTAAAGTAAGTGAGTAAATGTTAGTGAACCAGAGGGAGTATAATTGTTATTTGTCTTAGTTAATTACTATTTGAGTGAGTTTCCTGACAGACGGCCTGTCCATAAACTTATGGACATGCTACTTATTTTTACCTTATACACTGTATTTGTTAAATTACATACTAAATTTAGAAATTTTAAAAATATTTTTTTATATTATTTATATTTTCACATTCAAATACATATTATTGCTTATTTTAACTTTTATAATACAATATATAAAATTTATAAAAAAATATAACATTTAGCGTAAAATTCACTGTGAACTAAGTGTCCATAAACTTATGGAAATGTCGTATGTCCTAAAACTTTATTTTACTATTTATATCAATTTTTACAAAAAATAATAATATTTATGTATAAAAACAAATTCTCTTCATTAAATCTTATACAAAAATAATAATATTTATGTATAAAAACAAATTCTCTTTATTAAATCTTATTCTCTATCAATGGTCTTCTTCTCCCATACAATTCCTCCCACCATGTAACTACTAATAGACCGTTTGATGGTTCGATCAATAATATATATAAAAATATTTTATAACTTTCAAAGTTGAATTATAATTATTTATATTTTAAAATATATTATAATTTTTTAAAGTCACTGAAATGTCCTTACAGTAAATGAAAATGAACATAAAATCACTTTCTTAATTATATTAATTATAAAATGATTTCGTCTATCATTAGACAGACTTTGTTTAGCATATATTAACTGATTTTAGTATAGAAATATAATAATGTAATAAGCGTCAATATTATCAGGGGGAGTGTTAATTTCACAAGATTTCCTCATTCATTAAGAAACTAATTAGTTTTAAAAGAGAAAATTTTAGAGCGTACCTCAAGTTTAAGACATCCCCTTATTAAAAAAATTGTGAATTTTAGAATTTATTATAGAAATTATCTGACATTGTAGGATCGTGCAGGTGATTTCTATTGTGGTTTCTCGTGCTGTAGGTTGTACATTAGTGTGGGGTCATGTTGATTTCGAATCTGGTGATGGTGGTGATTGTTGGTGATGCAACACTTGGATGTTCTAAAAATGATGTCTCAACTATTCAAATGAATGAAATTTCGAATTTCATTGGTTTCAATTGATTCAAATGGTGGTGTCTCCTAATAGAACTATGTTGTATGCATATAATTACGCTAATTGTATATAGTCCTCCCTAAAACAAAAAAAATAATAGTTTAGGTTCCAATTTTATGTGAAATGACAAGTTCCATTTATTTATTTAAAACGTTATAAATTATTGACAATTGTCTTCACTTAGTTCCTTTCTTAGTTACTACAAGTTTTATTGAATTCAATGGACCAGTTAATGTTACTAACATAAAAATGTATACTCTTTACAACTTTTAGGTTAATTAATGCTTTTTAAAATGTCCATTCTACTAGTGTTTTCTCCGCCGTTTCTACCGGCCTCTTTCATCATGTTCTGAATATTACTAATTCAATCATTTTTACTGGAAAAAAATTGCTCATGCTTTCCATGTTTCATACTTCTTAGTAGGGGTGAGATCGAGCCGAGCCGAGCCCGACCACCCCTCGGCTCGAGCTCGGCTCGAAAAAAAATGACTCTGTTCGAGCTCGGCTCGAGCTCAATTTTTTTGTTCGAGCTCGGCTCGATTAAACTTAGCAAAGCTCGTGTTCGGCTCGAGATTGGCTCGTGTTCGTGTTCGGCTCGTGTTCGGCTCGATTACAGCTCGAAAGCTCGTTTACGAGGTCGGAACTAAATAATTAA
>JAULKM010072630.1:0-11894 GCA_032355605.1 Rubia tinctorum
TTGTTAGAGTTTCAAATCTTGGGTTTTATCATGGTTGCTAGAATTTTGGGGTCACTTACGAGTGTCTTACCCATTTCTAGGCGTGGCTCTGTGTTGTCCGATTCATGGCCGAGTTATGGGCTGGGCTTAAAGGCTGAAAGCTTTAGGTCCGCTGGATAGGTATACACCATAAGCTCCCATAGCAATTAAGTCAATCGAAGGTGAAGCAATGATTGTGCCTATTTAATGTATGTGAATTGTTGTTCTGTGTATCTCCTAAGTTGTAACAATGTGTTTGTCAACACAACAATTTATATTGTCTTCACAAAGTGTTGCGTGCTTCTTGGCTATATTTGTGATTTTGCTGGAATGTATTGTTTTGAATTCATACTTCAAATTATAGCTTTTTATAACCTTGGCTGTTGTGATCTTGTATAATTAAATCGAGATTCTCTCCTTATTACTCGCTACGCTTTTTGGAATTCTCTCACATGTCGTTATCTTTGCTTACCTTATATAGGCCCTGAATTGCCTTACCTTACTTCGTCACTGTTCTTTCTCTCTTACATGTCAGTCTATCACCTATTCACATACCGACGTTATCTTCTATTTCGAAAAAGGTAAGTTACTTTTTGTGTTAGAATTTCTTCATGATGTTTTTGACTGATTTAACGCTTCAGTTTTGACGTTTTAGTGTCTTCATTTTAATATTGAACTTTATTGCCTCTTTAAACGCCCCAGTCCTCCATATCCCCTGTATCTTCTTATTCTTCTCGTGCATCAATGTTCTCCGTTCTTTCAACTCGTAAGTCTCTCTATCTTTTTTCTTTTCCTTTTTAAACATTTTTTCACTTGTGAATCTGAGCAGTGTCTCCATTCTGCCAATTTTGTTGTTTATATTTGCCCGGAAATTACCCGGTTGTCTTCTCCGGCGTGTTACCTGTGTTATTTTATGATTTTTCTGAAATACGATATCTGTGTTTTGTGACTCTAATTAATAGGGTTTTCATCTCATATTTTAGGACTCATTCCTGCCTAAATGTCTACCCCTAATCCCACTGATTCTCTTGTAGAGGATATCCGGGTTGATGATATTGACTCTGAGGAGGATTCCAATCATCCCATGGGTTCTTCCACAATTAATAACGTTCTGTATGACAATTGTTTGGAAAATTTACAAAATTGATCTTCCTTTCATGTCTTCGCTTGAACTCAATGATCCTCTTATTTCTGAGAGTGTTCGCACTTCTCCTGTTTGTTATATATCTTGTTATCAAGATTTTCTCAAGTTTGGTCTTGTTTTCCCCCTTCCTCAACATGTTTTATATTTTCTTCTATCTTATCTCATCACGTTGTCTCAGTTTCATCCTAAGGGTATCGCGATTATTGTGGGTTTCCACTATATGTGTACCCAAGCCAATGTATCTTTTTTGGTTACTTGTTTTGTAGCTTGTACCAGATTCGTAAGGTGAAAAACTCATCTGATGAATTTACTTTTTATTCCATCATTCCCAATGTTGAGTGGGTTTCCTAGTAACTATTGCGTTATGTTAAACTAGATCCTGAGTGTTAACAGGTTCTTCCGGCTTAGAATTATAATGTTCTTAAGTCTAAGCTTCCCAAGCTGAAAGTTTATCTTACTACTAAGTCTTAGTTTGTTTTAAAACTCGGCAAATACTCGATAGGTCTTCACTCTATTAAATTTGAGAGTGAAGGTGTTAGTTTGTTAATTTATGTTTTCTCTATTTTACATGCATTATTTTTATTTTGATGTTTTTTATTTATTTTGTTATCTCTTGTTGTTTTCGTATTGCTCGGTTGTATTTGTATGTTTGCTTAAATTAAGTTGTATGTTAAATGGTAGATATGGATCAAGTTGGGCGAAATATTGACATGTCATTTATTCCCGATGAGGAGCCTAAGTAGATGGATAACATGTTCATCCTACCGCATAACACTGGTGCTGATGGTGTTTCTCAGGAGAACCATGCTCTGGCTAACTCTTAGTTACCGCATATTGAAGTCAAGGTACTGGAAGGGAATGAGTTGCTTATAGTTAATGTTGTCTCTCTCGCTCAGAAAGTAAAAAAGATAAATAATTAAAGGGGTGATTCATTGGCTGCCTTGGAGCCTTCATAGAAAAAGGACTGCACTAGTCATTCCCATTCGAAGACTCCGCTGTAAACCGGTAATTTGTTGGCACAAGGGACTAGTCCTACCACTATTTCCAAACCTCCTCTGCATGAGTCGATGGTTTCAGTTTGTTTTCTGTAGTTTTAAAATAATTTAGTCTTTTATTAGTATTCTTTTACTAGGATATTTGATTGTTATGTTCGTTTGTGTCTTTTCTCTAACGGATCTCATAAGATCGGTGATAGTCTCAAGCTCGTTGGTGAGCAGGTTGCCGAATTCTCCAAGAAAGATGGTTTGCTGTTGAAGTAGTGTAAGGCTAGCAAGACACAACATGAGGCTATGAAGGTCGCTTGAAGCTGATGAGCATCGTGCTCAAGTCACTAAGGAAAATGCCAGTAAGCTCCACGCTAAGTTGGAGGAGATGAAGACTAAAGATCCTTCTTCGCCCAATTATCCCTAGGTTCTAGTTGATCGGCTATTTATGACAAAATCCTTCTTCAACCTTTTGGAAGAAATTTCCAGTTTCGCTTGCAATGTTGGTTGCTGCGAATGAAGCTAAGAAAAATGAACCCTGACTTGAAGGCGAAGAAATTTCCCTCACTGGTTACGTGTGAGGAGATATTGGAGCAGCGGAAGACTATGCTTAATGCTGAATTTGTCAATAAAATTTTGGATGGAGGACATCTTTATGCCTTGTTATCGTATCTCGCTAGTCTTCCTTCCTTGCCTTCTATTTATGAACTGCAAGATTGTACAGTGGATTATCTTGATAGCCTCTTGTTCGCTTCTACTGATCCTAAGACATCTTCTGATCCAGTGGTTAATGCGAATGTGGCCGGTTCTGTCATTTCTGCTCAAAATGCGTACAGGGAGAATTCTGCTCTGGCTACTCAGAATGTGTCTGCTACTCTTGCCTATATTAGTTAAATTTTGCATTATGGATTAATTTAAAACCATTTGAATTTATATCTATACCATATAATGGGCTGCCTACAATGTGAATTTAGAATGCCAAATCTAATTTTATATTTTTCTTTCATATTTATTCGTATGCAGGGATTTGATATTTAGATCAACAGTAAGTTTTTATATCCTCTTGACATGTTGGATTCTAGTGTTTGTTCTGAGCAACATCCTCACTTTATATCTTCCAATTCGTGCTGCCCTATTAGCTTGGTTGAGGCTACCACTTCCCTGTCAAAATAATTTCTTGAGCTGCTGATCATTTTTCAAATGTTGGGAGTTTTACTTTGAAATCTATTTCATTATATTGGGTGGCGTGTTCTTACTTCCTCATCGTTACCATCCTCTCCTATGGGTTATCCTTGTAGAAAAATTGTACCTGGCGGTTACAATGTTGAATCCATCGATAAGGATATTATTCGCAACTTAGTTGATCTCAAAATTATTGGTGTGTACGTCAGTCCCTCAACCTTCCTAATCGCGTTCAGGAGCGGGCGGTGTTGTTGAGTGTTCATCTGAAATATATGCTACTTAGCCTCATTGATATGGAGCTTAGAAGGAACAAAACCACAAGCAAGTCACAAGACTATATTTGTGATTTGAAAGGATTTTGTGCCCAACAGAACAATCTTATCGAGCGGCAGCAGTGAGACTTGATCCAAATAATTGGTCCGAAAAATGAAGTAGACAAATTTGCTGCAAAACATGCACGTGAGGCGCATCTCAATACTGCAATCATAGATAAGCAGTGCTCTCGAATAGACCAGTTATTGGATCATCTGAAGAAGAAGCAGAATGAATGTGATCACCTTTCCACTTGTTCCTTAGGGTGGCAGAGCAGGTTTGATAAACAGTTCGTTGGGAACACTCACCTGCGTAGTGAGAATGATCACCTTCGTGGTGAGTGCAATCGCCTTGACTCATGTGTGCATCAGCTTCAACAAGCTTTTCTTGAATACAAAGAAAAATTCAAGGCCCTTTCTGTAGAGCCTCGTGGTCCTAATAACCGTGGAAATCTAACGATGAATATTAATGGTAAGAGGATTAACCTATCCAAATTTGTTAGGTCAAATATTCGTCAACTAAATGAGCAGATATGTAATCTGGAGAACTTGAATAAAAGTTATCAAGACACCATGGACATTATGAGTATTCAACTTAATCACGATAAGCTTGGTCCCATATATGACTTTAAAGCGTACTATGCGAAGAATCTGGATCGTATGCAGCAAAGTGGATGAACCCGCCATCCTCTTACTTGCATATGAAATGGCGCTATGCGCATATTTTATCCGAGGAAGAATATGAGGCTGAGCAATCCAGCCGCTCTATTAGTTCTTCTTCTGTTGGGCCATCTTGTACACCAAGGCATTAAAAAATTTTTCTTTGATGTAATAATATCCTTCTCCAAATGCTTCTATTTTGTGTTATTTTGGTTTCTTATTTTCAGTGTGTTTCTTATGACCAGTATAAAATGTCGTATTTATTGGATACTGTTGTCACTAGTTTCTTATGCTTTTGTCTTGAGTTCCTGATGAGGACTGGTGGTTTCCAATCTGAGATTATGGTACTGCATGCTACTTTGAGGTATTAACATCTAGTTGGTACAAAGTTACAAGATCTACAACTTGAATTCTTTCACGACCTCTACTGTATTTTGGACTCCAGTTCTTATTTTATGCAAGATCTACAACTTGAATTCTCTCACGACCTCTAATCATGCAATAAACTAATAAAAAGGGATAAAAACTACAAAAGACAAAGCCTTGGGGGCAATTGATTTCCACTTCCAACCCTCTTATAGATCATAGAACCATTTACTCATTCTATCACATTCGTTACCTATGGGGAATGCTATCACTTCCATTTCAAATATCAATGTTCATTTCTTCTTAATAGTAATTCACAAAGAAGTTCAACGACAATTTGCAAACCTCATTAATGATCACTTTAGACAAACAACGCCTAAAGGTATTTCATCAATGACATTATGTACTAAGAAACATATATTTGATAACAACTACAAGCATTCTACCAAATGCCTAGCAATTTAACCAAACAAAGCATTCATTATATTTAACCTAGAAAGATCAACGTTAAGATTCAACCTTTTATTGCTGCTTCATGACAAATATGATAACAATCCATATTAAAATACTCATCTAGAAAGAATAACAATACATTACACAACAAGAAGTTCTAATTTCATGTTCTTGATTTTCATGTCAAAGATCTATGAAATTGTACACTTTCCTAACACCCTAGCACTTAATCATACAAACACTTCATATTCTCAAATAACTCATAGCATAAATGAAGCAAAACTCAACATCAAGAACACTATAAATGCTAAATAACAAATGCTTCAAGAAAGAGTAAAATATAGGTTCTTACTACATTGGTTTGGAAGCTTCAATACATTGCACCCAAAGGATAAACCTAGCCTAGATAATCAAAACCCATAACATAGAACAAAAATATACAAAGAAGCATGAAGAAATTGAAGAAGGTGTGTAAAAACTAGGGTTTTAAATGGGGAATTCGGGGGGGGGGGGTGTGGGCATTTATAGTCCAAGTAAATAGATAAAAAATGTCAAAAGTGTCAAATTCTGGGCTGATGTTGCGGACCGCATAGATGTCCAGTGGCCCGCAGAGGAGCTGCTGCCCTCTTCTTATTTGCTTCGCCACAAATGAACTGCTTATCTGTTTTCAGAGTTCTTGTAGTTGATTTTATAGTAATCGCAAAGAAGAATCCAATGGTACCGCCCTCAGAGGCTATTTCTTCTTGGACCATTCCCATAACTTGGTTCAAACTTTTGTATCGGAATTCATCCACTTTTTTGTCTTCCTTCTTCACTTCATCTTCTACAATTTTGTAAGTGTCCTTCCTTCTTCTACCATTCTTGTGAATGGCCTTCTTAAATGATAGTATCCAAATAAGCTCACATGTAAGTCTTTAAATCTTCAAAGATAGTCTTCAATGTCTTCCAACAATTCACTTGTTAAACAAAACCTTCTAGAAAAGTATAAAACCGCAAAATTGTTCTTAAATCTCTTCAGATAATTTCAAGGCAAAATGTCACACATAGAGCATAAAAGTGTACAAAATGGAATCCAAAAGGTCGCAAAATAACTGTATAAAATGGACACATCAGTACTTTGACAAGATCTATAGCTTGTCGTATTGAGACTATACAAACTTACTTGTTCGCAGTTTCATGATGTGAGATTTTCTTTTCTTTGTGATGTGGTATATGGCGGAATATAGAGGGGTTGTTTGAATGGGCCATGGTTTGCTATTTTTCACTAGTGTTGTTATTTTTTCTTGAGATTAATAGGTTTTGCATAAAATTTAGAATTCACTGGTTACAAGAAAGTGACTCAAATACTGAGTTTTTTATGCTTCAGTCAAGGCAAACCACTCCAAACAAAAATAATGCTGCAATTAAAAATTCATATGATGAGTTGTTAAATGATCATGAAGCTATTGGAAATGAAACTGTTAATTTCTTCTCTAATCTATTAACTGAGGAACATATTGGAGGTGATGATTGAACAATATCCCATGCTTAGTAGACGATTCAAAAAATCATATGCTAAAGCAATTTGTTCAACCAGCTAAGTTTAAAAAAATTGATTTTGATATGGATAAAGAATGTGCTCCAGGTCCTGATGGTTTTACACGTACCTTTCATATTACTTGCCGGGTTGTATTACAGCGTGATCTGATGGAAGAAGTGAATGCTTTCTTAGTTCTACTATCCCACAAGTCATAGCACTTTCTTTCATTACATTGATTCCTAAGAGACAGGTTAACTCTAGATTCTCAGATTTTAGACCTATAAGACTAACCAAATTTCAAATAAAATATTTTCTAGATTTTACACTGAAAGACTTAAGTGGTTAATGCCTTCTGTGATATGTCCAGAACAATCATCTTTCGTTCAAGGTAGAAAGCTGGCAGATAGTGTTCTCCTCATGCATGAATTGACTAATTTTTTAAATAATAAAAGAGGGGCCTTTAATTTTTTTCAAATTGAATATGGTTAAAGATTTTGATAGAGTTTCATGAGACTTTTTGAAGAAATTGTTATTAAAAATTAGTTTTCATGAGTCAGCTATTAATAGCATTATAGGTAATCTATCAGCTGCTCGTTTCTCAGTGCTTAATTATGGTAAACCTTTTTGGTTTTTTAAAACTTCAAGTGGTATGAAACAAGGAGATCATTTATCTCCATATTTTTTATACTCCTCTCTGAAGCTATTACTAAAAATCTGAGATTTCCATATGAGAATTCGAGTATTGACTACTTCACTGTGCCTATATCAACAAAAAATACTCACTTGAGTTTTGCTCATGACACTGCAGTTTTCTCAAAAGAAAATAAGAAGAGCCTTAAAAATCTCATGAACTTTTTAAGAAGATTTGAGCAAGTCACGGGGTAAAAGATTAACTTGGAAAAATCATCTTACTATTTGTCAAGCTTTGGTCCTCACACATATCATAGAATGGTAGTTCAACTTAAACGACATTTCCCATTCAGATATTTAGGCTGTCTCATTTTTATTGGCAGACCTAAACATACTTATTTTCAACCACTATTTGACACCATTGCAACAAAATTAGTATTTTGGCAAAATAAATGGTTAAGTCAAACTGGAAGATTGATGCTTATTAAACATGTTCTATTTCCTATTCCTTTACATATTCTAACTGTGATAAAGCCAACTAAAGGAGTAATAGAAATATTACATATTATCTTTGCTAAGTTCCTTTGGGGAAATTCAGATTATGGACAAAATAAAATATGGAGATCCTGGCCCAATATGAGTTAGCTATATTCTAAAAATGGTTTAGCTGCAAAGGATCTCTTTCTTATTACTAAATATTTTTCTCTAAATCTTTGGTGGAAACTTAAAAGAGGAGGTAGTATTTGGTCTAATTTTTGTTGTTGTCTTTACTAGAGAGCAAGAAGATTTCAAAAACATGGAAGAGATACAGAGAGGTGATTGAATTAGCTCAGAATAATACCAAAATCCAAGTAGGACCAGGTAATACTTATTTCTGGTTCTCCAATTGGCTTAGCACTGAGATATTATGTGAAGCTTGGAGTAAAAATTGTGAACTTCCATATTCATATTTGATTGTTAAACAAATTTTCTATCTCCAGCATGAACTGAGATTATCTTTAGCCAAACATAATAAAAAAGAATGAAAAAATACTACAGATATTATGTTTGAATACAAATGATATAAACGTTTAACTTAAAAATAAAATAAAGAGGACCATATATAGTAAAAGATTGATAAATAGTGGGTCCACTTAATTATGAGTGTGTAATATTTTCAAAACTAGTATTTCAGAGAAATAAATTAAACAAACAATTGCCACCGTCAAAGAGTTTGAATCAACCATCTTTATATATTATTTATATAACATTACAATGAGTGTTTTTTTCCCATACATGGGTAATCTCGTCCATCTTTCTCCCTTATCTTGTTTGTTCTATTAAACGATCTATATTTGTCCGAGTAAGATTTTTTTAAATAACTCTTTTAATTAAACAAGTAGGTGCTCCATTTGTATTTTTTATTTTTAGCATTTTTTTTGCTCTTTTTATCCCAGTTTAGAGTCGTAACTTTTTTCCATATTCCATATACAATATTAAGACCATTAAGTTGCTCTTGAATGAAAAATGCACACAATATCTTTCTATCTTTCTTGATCACTTTCATCTTTTCTCATAAGTTATTAAAACATGAATTTCCTTTCTTAATGCAAAATGTACGTCACCATAATTTTTTGCATTTTAAAAATACCATCTTAAGGACTGACATTTTTGAAAAATTATGAGGTAAAACATCTCGAACATATATATCATTTAATTATTATTAGATAAGGTATTGTGTACAACAAGTCAACAACTAGTATACATAGCTACTATATGCACCCATCATGCACTTATATTTACAATTTTTTGGCACAAAACTAAGATTGGGATTTTATACACATTGGAGCCAATTTTCATTGTTATTGTTTTTATAATGAATATTAATGCTATACTGGAGAACGTTATGTCAATTTAAGAGCTCAGTTTTCAGAGAGTACTTATCCTTCAAAATATGACTCTGATTCTATTGTTATCAATAAGGTTTTAAGTTTTCAACAAATAAAGTCGGTATATTTGCATTAATTAAATGTAGTGTTAATTTTGTGGAAATGTGTATTTACAACAAAAAAATGCTTGCATTTACAACAAGATCAAATGTTGTAAATAAAATAAAGATGAAATCAAAAAATTGTTTATCAACAGAAAATGTCGTTGTAATAGAATATGTTTTGTAACCAAAATATATACTTGTTGTAAATATTTCTTTTACAACGAACAAGTAAAAGTAGTTGTAATGTCAACAAAACCTATTACAACCACTTTACAACCACAAACATATTTGTTGTAAATATTCTATTACAACCATTTTAAGTGTTTTTACACGAAAATTGCTTTTGTTATTGGGGGATGTCATTTTACTATTAAATGAGATAATATATTGTGTGTAAGGAGTAGGAAAAGGTTTGGAGGAAGGGAATATTTTAAAAAAATAAACTCGGGTAATGAATTTAAGACATGCCAATGATACCTCGGAAAATAAAATAAAAGATGTTTAATATAAATAGAGACAACCATCACTTTCTTTATTTCTTTATTTAAGTAAAAATTAGTTCAGAAACAAATATGCACCTCTAGCCTGAATCCAGTGCTAAAAAAGTTATGATCCTAAAGTGTGAAAGATTCCTTAAACTCTCACACAAAGCATAGCTGACAATATTTTCCAATTTATCTAAAACATGATTGGCTTCTAGCCAATGGTCATTCAATACGGTGCACACATGACTAATTTCACTGTTAATTTTTCAAAGTCTCCTATATGTCTAAAACACTGAGACTTTTTCCCAATTCATGAATAATTAAGAACAAATTATTGGTAATATTATTAGAAATCAATTTAAGATATATCCGATACAATGGTAAGTAATTTTCAATTTTCTTATCATTGTGCCATATACATGCAAATAAGTGCAATGGTAGTAAAATTACGTCCAGGATGTGTGCATGTAGAGGCCACATATGTTTACTCTAGCACATAATTTATTGTCTATCTAAATTTGAAAACTATTATCAATGTCATATATGTTTCAAACTTTACAAAAAACATTTTAATCTAAGTCATGATAAAATATATTGGAGTTTGTTTGTGATGATTTTGTTTATATTCCTTTATATTATTGTATTTAAAATTTTGTATATTATAGTTAATGGTTCAAACACTTAATGTTAATGAGTTGCTATTTGCAGGTAGAATTTTCGGTGGTACTAAAGATTGTGTTACTTTATCCTCCACTTCTTTTGTGCCACTATCTACCTTCTTTTCTTCTTTTTGAAAAATAAAAAACCCATTTTTAAACGCTTTACATTTTAATATAGAAGCAATTTCTCAAATTTAGGTTATGCAGTAGAATTTGGTTTTGGGCTACCGCCTTACAAAAAATCATAAGGGCAAATTAATATGGTAAAAAAATTGAATCAATGAAGTTTTAACTCGCTTTAAGTATTGTTTTGCATTTTCTTTTTGGTGGAATAATCCAGTGAGAAATACCTCCCTCCCATGAAATGGTGGATATGGAATCTAAGAAAGTTGGATTTTATCGGATGGGGATCAAAGCCTAAGATTTTGTTTCTTCAATTAATTAGAAGGGATGGAAGTGATCAATTAAGCTGGTTGGACTTTGAAGGAATTATAGATCAATATGCAAACAATGAACATTATGATCCCAAGGAAGAGTAAAATTAAGAAGAGAATCATATGTGTCGTACGTCCCGCTAAATTCTCTTTTCGGATAAAAAAATCATTAACCAGGGTGTAAATTCGAAAATCCTAGAAACTTATCTTGCTGAGTTTCACAACAATTAAGAGGATGATTCCCAGACTAATTCAGTAGACAAGGATTAAGTTGCTAGAAACTCATGATTTTCATTTTGCTTTATGACAATTATCTGGGATGAGTTGAAATTAAGCGTGTTCAAACTGTGCAAAGATGATAATAAGTAAGAATATATTTTTTCAAAAATAAAATGATAATACTAAGCCTGCTTAATAAGAAATATGAATTTATTCAAATAAATATTCTACAACTTAAAATTACATAATAATATTACACTGAAGATGCACAATCATTTCACAAGCACTACTTATATATTAAAGTAATTTTTTATGTTTCCATTTATAGCTTTTGCAATGGCCTTTTAACTTGCCCATCAAAGCAAGTTTTGAGTTCATTATTTTTTATTTTTCTAAGTGAACATCAGTGCAAGAGTCGAGATTGGGAATCCCATAGACCTTCTTCATGTCGGAGTTGGATCTAAATCCTAGATACCGCTTAAAATTCAAAGTCATGGTCGACTCAGTGATATCTGCTGTCACCGAATATTCGAATTCGACGGTGAAGAATTTGATTTCAGATTGGGAGGTTTCCAACCGCGAGCAAATGACCTTAAAATTCCAAGAACTTTAGCCATGCCTATTATTGAAAGAATTTTTATTTATAGATATGGAAATTTATTTGAGTATTTCTCTGCTATTAATGCAATCATTTAGTGTTGAGAATAAATTTAAAAAGGTTTTTTGGGGTTGGAAAGCAATATTTCAATAATTACGAGAGTTAGTTTGAGATATTGAGATGTTATATGTAATCGTAAATATTAATTATTATAAAATAATATTAATATTTTTGTTGAAGGAGGAAGAGGACGATTGGAGG
>JAULKM010072641.1:0-11894 GCA_032355605.1 Rubia tinctorum
CTATCTACTTAGTTGTATTTAGTGAGCAAATTGGGCTTAAAAATAGTATCTTTGAGAGGTACGGCGACGACTTCCCACTTATTTTTCTTTCTTTCTTCTCTTTATTTTATTTTGCCCAGAAGTGTGGAATCCATTGCAATATTTGGGTTCAGTGCTTAGGGAGTATGTAATTAACTTGGGGATTATATTTTTATTCATGTATTAATATATCTTGTGAGATTTCCTAGACCGACCTAATTATATGTGATTTGTGATATTCTGTGTGCTTGTTCTTAATGTTCTTGTGAATTTCATGTTTGTCACACTTAGTTAGCACACACCGAAGTCTACTTTCATGTTGCCGCAATATTGAAACCCTCCGTGGAGGAAAACCGAGATGATTTTGTAGGTAACAATGGGTCTGGATCCACGTGGGGTGTGTGCACGTAGGTTGCCATTGTTAACGTTAAGATCGATCATGCACTAGTAAGACAACGAGTTGGTCTGAAGGGTAGCAGGTAGAGATAGATAAAGTAGCAAACTAGGGTTAGTTTTGCAACCCTACAGTCATCGATAAGGTGCTTAACTCCTTTGCCTTTTGAAGACTACACAGAAGAATTTGTGGTGTAGTGCCCGGGACGTAATCGCATGGGGGAGATTCGGACATGCACATGTTTGGGGAAGTGTTGACCATCGATCGCACCACGTGTCATAAACACTAGAATAGGCTTAAAGTTGTATGTGATGAAATCGATGATCGAAATGACATTTATTATGTTATGAAAATATTCCCTGAGTGCTAGTTTATATAGTTTATTCTTGTGATCATTTGCATGCTAGTAGTTTTAGTTATAAGCCCCCGATGCTATTAGTTTTAGTTATAACCACACCACGTGTCATAAACACTAGAATAGGCTTAAAGTTGTATGTGATGAAATCGATAATCGAAATGACATTAATCATGCTACAAAAATATTTCCCAAGTGCTAGTTTATATAGTTTATTCGTGTGATCATTTGCATACTAGTAGTTTTAGTTATAACTACCCCCAATACTTATTTCACCAACACTGTTTGTTCCTAACACATGGTCGGATTGACGACCCGATCACATTTGTGTATAGTTGATGATTAGATTCCTAACATCTCTCTGGACGACTCCGGTACTTACCACTATTTACAATTCTTGGTAGTGCAGTAGTAGGAATGGGAGAAACAATACAAATTTTTATCTTTGATAGTCTCCTCTTGATTTAGTCGGCGGATCTCCCGTGGTTTATTGATTGAATTTGCGATGCCGGGTGGGAGCGGGTCATAATCGCGGCTGGACATTTCCCCAGCACCTTGGAAAGATTGATTTTTTTTTAAAAAACTATAGCTTGCAAAATTTCTCCATAATCCGATATGGGAACTTCCAAGTCTCTAGTGTTATTAATCATTCATGTTTGGAGAAACTCAATGACTTCTAGCACTTTTTCACACTTGGACTTTAGAACTAATCCTAGGGATTGGTTTTGTGGTATTGTATTGGTTGGTGAATGCCAACTATCTAACTCAAATTATTGGTTTCCTGATGCATCTCCGTACCATGAATTCGGGTTTCCACTAAACCCCAAATTGGGAGAATTATGGTATGGGTATCATTCTCTATCCCATTGACCTTGGGAACCAACAACTCATACTTCTCTGACATATTCTATCAACCAAGACCAAGAATCTTTACGGTGGTCACATTGACATATCCTACAAAGTCTCACTCGTTGTGCCTCTCTTCTCCACATATTTTTTTATTCAATAAAACAAAAACAATGAAAACACACAACATTTAGAATCGTAGTGTAAGGGTTCTCAGTTGACACAAAGAACTCAAGCAATAACTATTTCGGAAAATAACAAACACACAAAAAGGACACAAACGAAAACACAACAAGAAAAATAAAGCACAAACTACTCTGCCAACTAGTTATGTAAGCTAACAATCAAATTTGAACTAGTATCCCCAGCAACCGTGCCAAAATTTCACCCGCACCCACCGGGTTGTTCTTTTTACGAAATCACCCACGTGCACGTTTCAAAGATAAAATTTATAAATGCTCTTGTACTAACTACTAACCACTATGGCATGTCTACAAAGGTTCTCATGGACCTATAGACATACACTCACATAGCCAAGGACTCACGAACCCACAAAATACTAACCGACACTCCCAAGGGGACAATTAAGACTAGTACAATTCATGTCACACACAAAAGTGGTGCATCAAAGAGTATAATCAACATGCATTATTTCATAAGCAAAGAGAGGAAATCATACATGATATTCATAAACATATAAGATAGGGGGACCTAAAATCTAACAAAATCTTTACCAAATCATGAATACAAATTAAATTCCCAAGCAAAATGAACTAATCCCAAAGCAATGAACCAAATTTTACCATTGGATTCAATGCACTTGGGCACAAAACTAGCCTCTATCTACTTACTCTTAGATACTTGGAGAATAAAATTACAATAATGACTAACTTTTTAAACCTTAGTAGACTAGTGCTCCTTAAATAGTAGGTGGGAAATGGATCATAAAGAGGACCACAACCAAGGGAAACCCTAGCATCCATGTTGCCACATGTCGTGGAATAACACGTGGCCCGTGCCACATGGCCTATGCTATAGTGCATGAGCCACTGACCGAGGCATTTTCTCGACCGGTTGAGCATCACAACAATGAAAATATTTGCAGCCCACTGATGGGATGGGCTTTTTGGCCAACTAAGTGGGTGGCTCATGCAGTTTCTCATGGGCCGCAGACTGCAGTTAATATCTCAGTCTTCTGATGACACTGCCATGTAAATTTCCACAGGGCACCGACTAGATCTTCATTTAAAGGGACACTTACCATACAATAGACCACAGAGCACTCCAATACTCAGCTACAAGTCCACCTTGCTTGGCATGGGCCGTGTAACAAGCCACGAGTTGTGCCAGCCTTACAAGTCTTCCGGACTTAAACTCATATCTTCTTCTTCGGCGCATCCCATCTATTACCACATTTAAGCAGATGGCCTTTGGTTTACTGCCATCCTTATGAATGTACTTCAACATCTTCTACCATTCTTGTGAATGGCGTTCACGAAGTCTACTCGGACGTGCTTACGAGTGATCTATACTGATGTTCACAAAATAGGATTTAGATGTTTGTAAGGACATAGCATCCATTAGGTCTAACTAATCTATAAAATAAGGGATTTATACAAGGAAACAAATAAAGATTATTTAAACCCCTTGAAATGTAAATAAAATTAAACCAAGTAATCAACCATACAAAAGCTACTAACAAATGTGCTAAACACATTAGGCAACACCTGCTTCTAGAGTCACATCAATCCCCCCACACTTAGATCTTTACTCGTCATTCAGTAAACAAGAATGAGCAAAAATCCAAGAAGAACATAGCATTCAAAGGGTTACCCAAAAGTTTCAACAATATTCCTAGACTAACCAAGTTCCCACAAAGATGCAAGAATCTCACAACCCTCACTCCCCAAAGAAACTGAGATAACCTATCTAACCAACATACAAACTAAAAGGTGAAGTTCACAAAATATAAATGCGTGAAGTTAAGTTACTCTGCCAATAGACTTCCAAAATACAATCAAAGAGAAGCATAGGATTTTTTCGTCTTCATTTTCTCTCATTTTTCCTAGGAGCCCTTTCGGGGTTTTTATCCTAGTATCCCACACATTTTTTTCTATTAAAACTCACTTCTCACCTTTTTTCACACCATGACCTCACACATTTGTATAGGTTTTTCAACCTATCCGGGTTTTTCCCCATTTTTTCCGATGTTGCCCTTTTGGATTTTTGACTTAGACGGATATATATATTCATTTTTTATTTTTCAATTTTTGTATGTAGTACAAAATTCCCTGAAGGTGGGCTTCATGTTACAATGAGAATAAGAAAAACAAACTAACAACCCAAAGTATTCCAACATCCCAAACTACTACAAAATGTGCCCTCAGACCTATAAAACAAAGTTTTCAAAAAGAACAAGAACAAGAACATTTTTTTAGTAAAATGCCACCTGTTATGGTGGGTGATTTGACAGACCCCTACCCATTTATTAATTTAACAAAAAAGATACATATAAAGAGGGGGACATAATACCTTACCTTGAAAAGGGATATAGATCATAAGCTTTTACATTTCATAATCCAAATCTATGAAGCTGAAGATCAAATAGTCTTTGGAATAAATACAAGATACATTTTCGAGATCCTTTTCTAATCTATCTAAAATATGGAAAAGATTCAACATCCAGCTTGATCATCCTCTTAATATTTGATGGCAGACTTGCAAAAACATAATTAATGTTTACATTTTTTGAGCTTGCTATTTTTGCATGAAAATATGCAACGCAGTTAGCTTCTCTTAGAATGTAGTCGATGGAATTCTGGAGTTCTGCAATATTCTACCTAATATAGCACATAACATTGCTGCATCTCTAAGGGATCATGTATTGTCGATGAACCATTTTTAGCAGCATAGAGTCAGTTTCTATTTCCAGATTTGAGATACCTTGTTTTTTAGCTATTTCCAGTCCATATAACAAAGCTCGTGCCTTAGCTTCAAGACTTGTACCTTCTCCTAAAAACTTAGCAGAAGAAGAAATATGCAATCCATTCTTATCCCTAATTATCATACCTGCTCTAAAATGACCAGTGATCAAGGATGGACATCTATATTTTGTTTGAACGATTCCAGTGGTTGTTTCCATGACATAATTTCTTCGGGGAATATTTTTAATTTTGATACGTAGCAGTTTAGGGATACTTGAATTCAAGTTCCAGACTGCATGTATTTTCTTTGCCATAAGAATATCATTTACCATGAATCTGCCTTTTAATTCTTTCATAATTAGGTTTTTGCACATCATAATGAAAATTATTCCTTGCACAATAGATAAACCAAACCAAAATGCATGGAAATACTATTATCATATCAGTAAACAATCTATGATGAAACTTTTGATTACAGTAGAAGAAGTATCTATCGCAAAGAAAATAGCAGTTTGGTGAAGAGATGCTAAAAGTAGAGTGTATGTTAGTCCATATCTCTTGAATGATTGTGAAATTACTGAAATATGATGTATAGTCTCAGATTTAGATTTCCAAGTGCAACAAGTGCAATTGCAGATTCAGATTTGCAGCCACGTAAGCACGGGTCGTGCAATAGCACGCGCCTTGCGCCTCACGGGCGGTGCAATAGTGCACGGGCCACCGAATGGAGAAGTTTACTAGGCCAACTGAGCATTTTGGGTGTGTAATTCTTTGTAGGTCACCGACTGGAATGACGTTTTGGCCAACTAAGCGGTGTGGCATGTGCACCTTTTTGCTGGCCGCAGACTAGAGTTAAAATCACCATCTTCCGATGGCGTGGCTGTAAAGATATCCACATGGCACACATTTGATCTTCAGACTAAGGGGCATAGGCCGTGCAATATGCCGTAGACCTCATCAGTACTTAGCTGTATGACCATCTTTATTGGCACAAGCCATGCCAATCTTCTTAGTCTTCCAGACTTCAACTCATTTCTTCTACTTCGCCACATCCTATCTACTACCACGATTAAGCACGTGGCTTCCGGTCTTCTACTATCTTTGAGAAATGCATTCAATATCTTCTACCATTATTAAAAATGGTCTTCACTAAGTCTACTCTGACATGCTCAAGCGATCTACAATGAAGCTCACAAAATAAGATCTAGATGCTCGTAAGGACATAGCATCTAGAGTTTAACTAATCTACAAAACGAGGGATTTAGACATGAAAACCAACAAAGGCTATCCAAACCCTTATGATATAAACACATCTAAACCTAGAAATCAACCATACAAAAGCTACTAATAAATGTATTAAATGCATTAGACAATATATTCTTCTAGAGTCACATCAATTGTGTTTTGTACAATATATTTGCAGAGGAGTTTGGCCCTAAATTTATCAAGAGCATGAAGAATTGCTACAAATGGGTTCGAGATGAAATGTGCCAAGTGAGGGAGCGTATATGGAAGCTTGAAAAGAATTAGAGTGCATATGATAGAGAATTGAAGATGTCCCATCCCAAACGATGCTCTTTTGTGTGATATATGTTTGGCCTTGATTAGGAGAATATTTGAACTATGTTTTTTATGGTTGAGATTGTACAAGACTAATTGAATTATTATGATTCTTAAATTCCTAGGATGTGACATTTAAGTAGCACAATTTTTTAAAAAAATTGTACTTGATTTTCATTTTATAATATGTGAAGTCTATATAGTGAATTGTATTGTCCTAAAAGCTTCAATAACATAGACTTGCAAAATAAAGACAGAATGAGGGATTCAAGCACTAATGGCCAATTGTGCTGAATGAGTTCCGGACTCGGAACATGCTCCCGTCATTTGGTCATCTTTTGCAAACACTAATATCTTCTAGTACAATCATGTCCTAGATTTCTTCTTCTGTTTGGGAAACTTCTTCTTGACTTTCCTTTTTCTTCTTGGCCATCTTCTCATGAGCATCAACCCATCTGACTTCATCATGGCCTGGCCATCCAAAATGTACATGCAAGCTCGCCTCATTTTCTTTAAGCATCATACCATCGTCTATTGAACTGATAACAAAATTTGGACTGAAACTGGTGAAATCTTCAAAAATAAAAATAAAAAATTCAACCAACAAAGCCCTTTACCCTCAACTACAATCTCCAACCTAAGGTCTACTAGATATTTTACATAAAACAATTGATAAACTTATGCTTCCTCTATGAATGAATCTTATCTCAAAGCCGACCGACTCCGATCAACTAAAGTGAATCATATGTCCTTCATTCTATTCCCACTATTAACATCCACACATTCACACTTAAATACGGGAACTCGCATTGTCACATAATCATGCTCCAATATTTCAACTATGGTACCAAAGTAACATGCATGAGCATAGAAAGTAGGAAGCGCCTCGCGTATATCATCCATGTGAATCTCTATAAATGGAACAATGTCCTTGTGGTTCCGAAGTACGTATAAATGGGTAGAGCATAAATCCTCTGCAATGGGGCTTAGTAACTTACCACGTCAAACCCCTTAGCCATTCAATATCCCCATATGTGTAGAACTCGGAAGCCCCACCAAATTGACCTCCTTCAAATTATTGGTACATAACTCTATTAGCTCCTCTGCTATATATTATTGCACAATACTTACATCAGGTCTATATATGTTCTTCACGAAATGTTTGAAAATTTTCATAAACCATTCAAAAAGATACGCCCATCTCAAAAATATGGGACAATATAGCTTCATCTCCAGCACCAAATGAATAATCAAATGGACCATAATGTTAAAGAATGAGGGCAGAAAGTACAACTCCGTTTAGAATAGTACTTCAATAATCATAGCTAGCAACCGGTCAAGCTTTGCAGTGGTAATTTGTTTTAATCAAATAGACTTGAAGAACAAACAAAGATTTGTTATCCACAATATTACATGGGAAGGCAGAGACAACCTTATCGCAATGGAATTCAATTCCTGCGTCAAATTGTGACGGTCATGTGATTTAAGGTTGACCAACTTTAACTCATTGACCGATACACATAAACTTATGTTAGATAAATAAACCCCTGGCACCTTCAAACTACTTAGGGTCTTGTAAAATAATTTCTTCCATGCCTTAGACTTGGAGAAACATGCAGGGGAGAGATAACAATTATCACTATCTCTAACAGAACCTACACTATCTTTAATACCCATCTCAAGCATGTCATGCCCGGCCTTTAACCAATATTTTATTTTCCCAGGGGTATTTAATAGTGTACCAACCAATGGATCACACACATTTATTCGGATGTGCATTACATAAAGCAGTGTCTGAGATCCAAATCCATCTAGTATGGGATTTGGAAAAAATAGAGCATTTCTTCCAACTTCGTTCAATTAAATATTTCTGCTTGCTTTTCCTAAAATCATTTGGCAATAGATCTCTTTCAAAATCCAGATTAACCATTAGTGGTAATATCCGTAGACGTAAGCTGATCTCCCCATTGAACCATTTCTTCGCAGAACGCCATGGGTGCCTCTGAGAAAGAAACCGTATGTGCCCTTGGTAAATATTTTTACATCCATGCTTAAGTTGAAATAATGATGTTACCCTTTCACACACCGGATACACGTAGTTCCCCTTAACCAAATATCCATACAAATTTTGTAAGCCGGAAAATCATTATAGTGTTGAACAACAGGCTCTTCAACGTGAAATACTCTTCTGCAAAACCATCATAAGTCCGATCCCCGTCCTTGGAAAATGTCAACAAATAATCGATAAAAGGATCAAGATAAACTTCTATATCATTTCCAGGATGCTTGGGGCCTGAATCATCATAGATAACAACACATACTTTCATTTCATTGTCAAAGATTCTGGATCACCAACATTAGAGGACAGGAACTGTGTGAGCTACTTATATTACTGATGTGAACCTTTATGCATGTATTAGTCGATGCATTTGACACATTTATTATCATCTTTGGTTTGGTTGATTGCTAGTTTAGTTAGGTTTACACGACAAAGGGTTTAAACGACCATTTTTTGGTTTTCTTCTCTAAATCTCAGGTTTTGTATACTTAATTGAAGCTTATAGACACTTTTTATTCACGGGCACCAAGATCTTCTTTTTTTATCTCATTAGTAGGTTGCTCTTGAGTACCTTTTCATCATATTTTTTAGAAGGCCATCCACGAGGGTGGTAGAAGATATTTGAATGACATTCACAAGGATAGTAGAAGATATTGAAGGCTATTCACAAGAATGGTAGTAGATTGAAGGCCACAGACTCCAAAGTGTGGTAGTGGATAGAATTGAGCATGGAAAAGGCAGATTTGAAATTCAATAAGGCAAAGGAAAAAAGTGAAGGGATTGTTATCCGAGATTGCACTGAATTTTGGGAACTATCCAAGAATAATCATCCTTTGTGGGTGGCACCATTGGATTTTTCTTCTCGTGCACTGTAAAATCAACTACAAGAACTTTCAAATCGGATCAGCGGTTCTTCTTTAGCGGAGCAAACATGTCAGCTGGCCAAACCATCGAAGGCCAGCACGAGGTCAGCCCAACCACCACAAAGGGGCCCAGTACAGCTTATGCCAAGCAACACGGGCCTTGCTAGAGGTGTCCAATATGAACTGTGCCGAACCTGGCTGCCCGTGCCCCATGTCTTTATTTCACTCCAAAAATTTGACTAAATATGGGCACAGACCGTTCCGTTTCACATGGTCTACGTCATTTCAAGTCACTAATGCAAAGGCCAGCCCACCGGGTTTGAAGAATGACACGGTACGTGCCATTTTACTAAGAAAAATGGGTTCCAGCCGACAGGCCACGCCAAACGACATAGGATGCGTGCTCAGAAGATCAAAAATGGAGTTCACACCAGCGTACCTTGCCATGACCGACAGCCCAAACCAACATGAGGCATAGGGTCCATGCCAGGATGGGCAGGCTTGAGGCCATAGGCCGTGTCGTTTGCGCCACCTCCTATGTCGTTAATGGCTACTAGGGTTTTTAGCATGTTTTTGGGCCGTTTTCAAAGCCCAAGACCAATTCCCTACTAATATATGGACCCTTGTCTACTAGGGTTTAAGTTTATGCCAACAATTCATTTTTAAGAGTAGGTCAGAGAGAAAAAATATGATTCCTTCTTTCTAGCTTATTTTTCTTTCTTCTTTATATTTTTCTTTTGCCCGAAAGTGTTATATCTAATGCAATATTTAGGTTAAATGCTTAGGGAGTCGATAATTAACTTAGGAATTTATTTGTAATCATATATTAAGGTCTATTTTTTTAGATTTCTTAGTTCGACAAATTTCTATATGATTTATGATAATATGTTGACTTGTTCTTAATGTTCCTATGAAATGCATGATTGTCACACTTAGTTAGCACACACCAAAGTCTACCTTCATGTTGCTGCAATATTGACACCCTCCGGGGAGGGAAACCTAGATGCGCTTGGGGTAACGATAGGTCTGGATCCACGTGGGTGTGTGCACGTAGGTTGTTGTTGTTAACGTTACGATCGACCACACCACGAAGTGGTGCCGATGGAAGATTATGTGCGCACCCTATATGAAAAGTATGGGGAAGTGTTGACCATCGACCACACCACGTGTCATAAACACTAAAATAGACTTATAGTTGTATTTGATGAAACCAATGATCTAAATGACAATAGTCATGTTACGTAAATATTCCCCGAGTGCTAGTTTACATATTTTATTCTCGTGACCATTTGCATGCTAGTAGTTTTAGTTATAAACCCCTCCCCCCAATGCTTGTTTTACCAACACTGATTATTCCTAACACGGGGTTGGATTGACGACCTGATCACGGTTGTGCATAATTTATTATTAGATTCCTAACATCTCTGGGGATGACCCCGGTACTTGCCACTATTTATCATTCTTGATAGTATAGTAGTATGAATGGGAGAAAATTTACAATATCTTTGACTCAAAATCATCTCTCGGCTTAGTAGGTCTCCTGTGATTTGTTAGTGATGCCGGGAGGAGGAGGCGGGTCAAATTTTTGCGCCGTTGCCGTGGATTTTATTTTAAAGGTCTAATATTTAACTTACATAGCGCGTTAGTTGAGTAGTTAGTGTTGTTTTTGTTTTTTTTTGGTTTTACTATTGAGCTTTCTTGCTGGTATCCGGTTACCTCTAACCTTCTTTTGCTAGTGTATTTTTTTGTTGGCTATCATTTTATTCCCGGTTTATGGTACACACATGTTCCACTAATTTGGGAGTTTTACATTATCTAGCGGAATACATAGGTGGTAAGTAATGAAGGAAGAGAATATCTAGGACGAAAGTTTCACAAGAACATTTTTTGGTAGTTTTAGAGAGCAAAGAATCAAGCCCAAATTTGGAGAATCAAACTCTTTGACTCATCTTCCCACCTTTGCCACCCAATGTGACGTGTGAACTCAATAGCGGTATGATTCATTGCTTGCCTATGTTCCATAGAATTGCCAGAGAAGATCTGAACAAGCATCTTTTGGATTTCAACCTAGTTTGTACCAACTTGAAGCCAGTGGGAGTCTCGGAGGAAGATTAAAATTTGAGGGCATTTCCTTTCTCACTTAGGCATTCGGCCAAAGATTGGTTGTACTATCTCCCTCTAGGTTGCATCACCTCTTGGATAAATATGAAGTGCATATTTCTCGAGAAATACTTCACAACTTCAAAGTCTGCGGGGTTGAAGAAACAACTCTTCAATATCTCTCAATTCACTAATGAGTCCCTTTACGAGTATTGGGAATGATTCAAGAGGTTATTGCAGAGTTGTCCATATCATCAATTCAAGGAGATAGACCTAGTTTACTATTTCTTTTGGGGGTTGTGTGATGATAACATGTGTATGATGAACGCCGCTTACAACAGCTCAATCTCCAAAAAGATTCCAAGCGAGGCAATGGCACTCTTCAAAGAGACTGCGAATGGTATAGGCAGTTTGGTACAATATCAAGGGTGAAAATCGTGAATGAACCGTATCAATCCCCTAAGTTAGTGGAGCAAGTCCAAGATCTTGCTTCCATGATGAAAGAGTTCAGGAAAAGGGGAGTTCAACAAGAAAAAACTGTGTAGCATTTGTAACCTTGATCATCGCAATGATGTTTGCCTGCAAGTGGTGGAGGAAGTTAAGGCGTTGGATTTCAACAATGGTTGAAATAGGCCACAGTTTGTTAGGGAACAACAACAAGTATTATGTTGGAACTAAGGAGGTGAAAGGAAAGATCACTACTGGGAGGTCGTCGCCGTACCTCTCAAAGATACTATTTTTAAGCCCAATATGCTTACTAAATACAACTAAGTAG
>JAULKM010072652.1:0-11894 GCA_032355605.1 Rubia tinctorum
TATTAACCATAAAAATGTTGTAGAAAAAACCTAGGACAAAACAACTAAGAAAGCTTGTTTATGTTTATTTCAAGTTGCCATCCCTCAAAAGCTCATTCACCCTAGCCATTGAATTTTCTAGAGAAACCTATGAAAACAGCAACTAGTATGCCTTTATTCCACTATAGGGGGTCATCTATATGGGTCATATCTTGCCACTGTGCTCTATTGAGATAGGTTGCTTCATCTTAATTAAAATCAATTTTTTTCCAATGATTCCAATACTCATTCCCACCCTTCTATTGGCGAAACTACTACTTTGTTTCTAACTGTTTCTATACGCACCCAATCTATCGTAGTATGTCCCCACATCCACCTCAAACAATCTCATTTCTACATCTCTCAATGATAAATATTTAAGAAGCTACAATAATCATTGAGCTAACATTAAAACTCACAACATCCCAATACAGAACAAAAACACCAAACAGCATGGACAGTTTAATTCAAAGAAACATCGAAACCCATCCCAAACAGAAGATATGTCACCTCATTCGAGCCTCTGCGCCGGCGTACTTGACCACCACCACCAACAGAACCACTATCCTTCTGCATAGCTTTTGAATTTTTAACTAACTTTCCCCCTATTTCCTTTTCACACCTCTAAATATACTTCCACCTCACTAGTAGCCGAAAGATATGAAAATAACATCCAAAGCCACCTGGAACCAGAAAACACACTCAAATACACTTAACACTCCGTAAACAAAATTAAGAATTCGCAGTAAAAGTTCTACACATAAAAGCAGTTACAGCATGCATACGATATGTATAAACTTCAATTAACCAATGAGGCAGCTCCGTTAACGAATTCATAATATATCAAACCTAACTATCGAAAAGCTTTACGTGCTTCGAGTAATAACAAAAAATAACCATAACAACAAGCTTCAGGCAGACGGAGATCTGACCGGAGACGGGAGTTGAGTGCGGCGTTTCGGTTCCGGCGAGTTTGCGGTTTGAGGACGCCGTGAGAGCGGCGGCGGAAGGCGGAGTGACTCCAGGGGGTTGGGAGAGTATTGGATCGGTGATGTTGTGGCTTCGTGGTGGTTTTCTTTGTAAGGGAATTATTTCGTTTTCTGGAAAATGTTTTTAAAATTAAATTGAATAAACTGCACTTACTGTACTCCTCATGATTGATTATGCATATTTTAGCTCAGTTATTGCCAACAATAATCCTTGTTTTTAAGTTTTTTCTGTTTTAAAATTTTTCTATGTTATGAAAGATGCTAGAAGAAAGTTCTGAAAATATGTATAGATATAAATGATAAAATATTTTTCAAGACAAAATTTTGTTTTAAACTGACTAACCATTAGACGGTTTCATTTTGTATTACTTTATAGAAGAAAGTCTCCTAGTAGACCAAATAACAAGATAGACAGATCATAAAATCTCGTTTCAATGACTTTTAGTATTAAATTATAATTAGGGTAAAATGCACTTATATCCCTAAGGGGCTAAGTTCTTTGTTTAGTGCACATATACTCCCCAGTTTTTAAAAGTGCATATGTACCCCCTTCAATTTTTCAAAAGTGCACATATAACCCTCCTTGTTTTTCAAAAGTGCACATATAACGGGAAATCGGTATTTGAAAATTTTAGGTGTAATTGCGCATAAATAGGGAACTAGGGTTACATATGCACTTTCGAAAAATTGATGAGTACATATATGTGCATTAAACAAGAAACTTTGAGGTATGAATACACTTTATTCTTATAATTATTTATATATTGCAACACATTATAAAAGTTTTTTTTTAATTATAGGATTTTCGTTGCACCTAACATGTCCTAATAAGCAAAACTTACTTGTTTTGAAGGAAGAAAAATTAGTATCTGCTTCCCTCTAACAATATATTTTATTTTAAAAATAAATAATTTTTAATAATTTATCAAACCATTAAAATGCCTAATTTATAAGTGAAACAACATGAAAGCATTGCCAAACACACCTTGAATCAGCTGTAAAGGCTCTGAATCCAATTTTTCCAAACATGTGAAAATGAATAATCATAGATCAATAAAGAAAGTAAAGAATACTTGGAATGCATTACGAATATATTCCAAAGCTGAAAGAAACTATCCCATTCCCACATATTAATCAATCTTGTGGTTGTGTGTTCTCTTGTACTCCGTCCCAGATTTACATTTTTTTTTTTACAAAATCCAATAAACATGTTTGACCGTTAATATATTTTATAACGTATAATAATGGCAAATAAAAAGTTGATATTTAGAAACTACTAACGACGAATCGAGCAATATCACATATGATATTATTATTGTTTATATATATATATATATTCAAATATGTTGTCAAAATTTAACAATGTTGACTGTCAAATAGTAAGTGTGTAGTTTAGTTTAGCCTAGATGGAGTACTACTCTACTGTATTATACTCCCTTCCTCCTACTCAAACTTGCATGGAATCTTTTTCACGATCTCTAATAAACATGATTGACTGTAAATATGTGTAGCTACTGACAATAACAGCACTTCAAATTTGATATTTAGAAACTACACATTATTACAAATCTAGTCATATCTCATGTAATAAAATTATTGTTGATATATGTATTCAAATATGTTGTCAAAATTTAACTATTTTGATTGGAAAAAATTATGTGCAGATTTGGGTGGTACGACGGAGTGGTATTATATAAAAAGTACATTGCTTATGGATCATCACTTGATAAGATATTTGTAGCCAAATAGCCAATCAAACAACTTGCTTCGGCATAAGGAATATTTCTTGCTTGCTTGGCCATTGTATTTTTCCCGTTATGTCGAATTTCTTGTACTACAAATCTACAATAAACTAATGATGGATATCTTGAAACGGCTACCATCATAAATGAAAACATTCTACGTTTTGATCAAACATTCAAGAGTTTTGTTCGTGATCTTCTAAGTGACATGGTTGGACCTATGACAAGGTCAAGAATGAAGTTTAGAGATGCTGCATTGAATGTTTTGATTGATCGCTTTCATGATGAAAAACTTAAGAAGAAGTCGGCAAGGTCTTGGATTACTTATTCAAGTTTGTCGATTACCTGAAGACATTATGAAGAACACTATACTTTTTTTCCCATTGGGTTTTTTTAATGAGGTAGTGTGATCATTGTAACATTAAATTTATTTTTGGGTTTTGGACTGATATTTTTGGTCATGTGGGCCTTATGGAGCTGCTCGAATAATGACAGTCCATTAGGGTTTAGCATATTCAGTTTTATTATGATTAGAATAAGATTTGGTAAGATTAGATAAATTAATATTTTTCCACTCTAATTCTAAGACAGGGTGCGGCCGAAATAAGGCTGACATGGTTTGATTTTTGGTATTTTAGTTAGATATGATTTTAACTTTCTAAAGCTACCATAATTCTTTTCAATTTCTATTTGTAATGATTGAATTTTACCTCTATAAATAGAGGGTTCAGCTGAGATTATTATACACTTTTATCAGACATATATTCAGAATTTTGAGACATAATCATTATCTTCATTGTTGCTTAAACCTGCAGGCTATTTAAGTTTCAATTTCCTTTGTAAGTGTAGCCTGTGGGCTAGACGCTTATAGAGAAACCTTGTAATCTAAACATGCAGACTATTTAGATAACAAGTCGGAGTTGGGTGTACCATGCGGGCAAAACGCTACTTCTTTGTGCGAGTTTAACAGGTTGGGCGAAATTTCTTTTCAATTTAAAGATCTGATATTCCACAATCCAGAGTCTTCGTAAGGATATTCATATCACAAAACATCACTGACAGCTACATTGAGAAACATTAAATACAATATTTCAAACATCAATATCAAAATTTAAAAACATCAACAGTACACACTAAAATATCAAAAGAACAAAACTGGACATCAGTTGCATCCTTCAATATGAAAACACCACAAGTATTAAACACTAAAACTATAACATCACACCAAGATATCACACACAATCAAAACTGTTAGACATCTAAAAAATGGAAACAACAGCACAAAAATTATCACAAATCATAACAAAATCCTAAGATATCACACACAATCAAAACTGCATATCAATTGCACACTTAAGCATAAAAACACAACAAGCATCAAACGCCTAATTTAAAACATCAAATACAATAATAAAAAATATTAATATTTGAAATTAAAACATCACAATTGCACACATAACATGACTGACAACTACATTGTGAAACATCAAATACAATATTTAAAATATTAACCATAGTATCTAAAATATCACATCTGAAAAATAACAAAACTTACAAATCCTCCTTCCTTCTCGATTGCACTAATAGTGGTCAAGCATTCTTAGACATCTAAAAAACAGAAACAACAACACAAAAATTATCACAAATCGTAACAAAACCTTAAGATATCACACACAATCAAATACAAAAAAAAACTGAACATCAATTGCATACTTAAAACACTACAAGTATCAAATACTGAAATTAAAACGTCACACCGACACATATAACAGTACTTAAAACCTAAACATCAAACATCAAACTTGAAACATCATAACAATATTTAAAACATCACATATGAAAAATTACAAAAATTTACAGATCTTCTTTCCTTCTCGATTGCAGCATCAGTGGACAAACATTATTACACATCTAAGAAACAACAAAAACAACACAAAAATTACCAAAAATCGTAACAAAATCCTAAGATATCACACACAATCAAAACTGAACATCAATTGCACACTTAAGCATGAAAACACAATGAGCATCAAACGCTGAAATTAAAACATCACACCAACACAGATAACAACACTTAAAGCCTAAAATATGAATCATCAAGCTGCAAATGACAAACATCAATAACCGTATCTAAAACATCGTTCCTGAAAAGTTACGAATCCTCATTCCTTCTTGATTACAGCAACAATGAGGCAAGTCTTCTTAGACATCTTACAAACAGTAGCAGAAACACAAATATTAGCACAAATATGTAAGAACAACTCACAAAACACAAAATAGAAATCCTCAATTATTACTCACTATAACCTACACAAACTCTAGAATATCACATGAACCAAAGAAAGTAAACAAAACTTGAAAAAACAAAAAACAATGCATAAAAATCTGAGCAAAGACAATACTTTCAAAGATAAACACGAAACAAAGGTCGTATTGTGTTCGGTCGCCTAAAACAGAAGTTAAAACAGGAAAATTTGCCTGAAAATGAAGCGCATCTTCTCTACATTCATCGTAAATCACTGTGCGCAAGAAATATTAAAGAAACCGAGAAAAGTAGTGGTATAATTGAAGGAAGAAAGAGGTTGAACACAGAGAAAAGAGAAAAGGGGAGAGAAGAACGCAGAAGAAGAAAAGCAGAGGAGAGAGAAAATGTGAGAAAAGTTTGGGAGAAGACGAATAAATATTGATATTTATATCTGGACTTAAATGGAAAGTAACAAAATTTCACACCTAACCCCTGAACTTTTAAAACTTCAATTAGAAACCACATGCTGAACTCTTTCCAATTTAATCACTGGTATTACAGTAAGACCGTCTTATACAAAACTTTGTCTTTTTTATGAGATTCTGACTTTTTCTCTTTTACAATTGAACTCTTTTAGTGGTTCATCAAATTAATTGGTTCTTTACAAATCAATGTTAGAACAACATTTTAAAGAATTGCTTTTAGTAAAAAATACATAGCTCTATTGTAACACTTTTGTATCTATTATGATAGACGATATTATATAAATCTTAGAGAAAATGTCTAAATTAGTACCCATTTGTAATTAAAATTCACAGTTTTGTATCCTATTTTTAAAATTGTGCTTAAATGGTACCCACATTTTAATAAATGTCCGAAAAAGGTACCTTTTAGCTAAAAGTGGGTATCATTATGACACAATTTTAATCCAAATTGGTACCCATTTTTTGCTAAAAAGTACCCTTTAAGACATAAATGAAAAACGGGTACCTTTATAGGAAGAATTCAAAATTCGGGTACCAAACTGTGAATTTTGGTTAAAAGTGGGTATCATTTTGGACAATCTCTCTTAAGTCTTATGCAACAACTTTTAATGTTCAACCAATATTAAAAATTTTAAATCTATTTTTTAGTTAATGTAATATTTTAATAGGTGTTACTAATAAAATGTTAGCTCTAAGAGCAACCCTAATGATTTCAGCTATTTTTCAGTTTCTATAGTAAATTTTTACAGTTGTTGCAGTATATTTACTCCAATGGTTTACTATATATTTTTAGAGTAAAGGGCATTCATGCTCCCCAATTTCTTGTTTACTGCACGTATGACCTTTAATTTTTCAAAAGTGCACATATAACCCCAGTTTCTTGATTGTGCACATATATCCCTCAACTTTTCAAATGCTGATCCCCGATGTTAGGGGTATATGTGAACTTTCAAAAAGCAGTAAGGGTTATATGTGGATTTTTGAAGAACTGGGAATATGTGTAGGTTAAAAAACATGGAGGGTATATATGCACTAAACAAAGAACTCGGGGGAATGAATGCACTTTACTCTTTTTTCTAAAATAATTTTCTTTAAAAATTATTTATAAAACTTAATATTATTAATTAAATAATTTTTCATTATATTATAACACAAGTGAAATTAAATATAATACATTTTAAAAATAAAAACCTATCATTAAGTAAAAAATAATTTATTTTAGTTTATATGCTTGTTTACCCTTATCAAATTATATTATCAAATGATTTTTTTAAATTCTGATATACGTCATCAATAAAGAATATTACTTATCAAAATTTGGAATGTCACTCTACTTTCCTTATCAATATTTTGGATTTCTAAACGTGCACATATACCGCTCAATTTTCAAACGCCGGTCTCCGACTATGTAGGTATATGTGCATTGTCGAAAAATTATGAGTGTTATATGTGCATTTTTGAAAATTTTGGAGGGGCATATGTGCACAAAACAAAGAACTCGAGGACATAAATGCATTTTATCTGGGGAAAAAACCCCGGTAGCCACCCTTTCTTCTCATTCTCCACCACCTCCGTCAATCTGTCACCTTCAGCGATTCTTTGTTCTCGGCCTGCCCTTCTTCGCCCTCCGCACACCATTGCCATCGCCATTTCCAACCCATCTTTATCGACCCTTCCTCTTTCCCCGCATGTCACCACCATCGCCATAAAAAACCCTCAAATCCCAACCCTCTTCCCCATAACACACCACCCTAAATAGATTTTGGGATCTAATTGAAGACTGTAAGGTTTGATGTTACGGCGGAGATTAAAAAGATTTGACGGTTAGTGAGAGGTGCAACAGTGGTGTGCGTGGGTCATTGGTGTAGTATGGAGTGGTGGAGGTGTGTTGCGGTCTGTTGATATGGTGGAAGACTTTGCCAATGCGGCGGAGGAGGGTGAAGATAATGACGCCGCTAGATTTTCTGGAAGTTAGGGTTTTGGGGTTGCAGTGAGGTTGTGGCAGGGAGGCATCACGGAGAAGGCCAGGTGGTATGAGAAGCGGGGATGGAAGGTGAGAGGTAGCAGTGGTGCAATGGTTGGAAGGTCTGGGGCTGCAATGGGTGGTACTAGGGTTTTAGGGCACAGATGGAGTATGGGTTTCTGGTGCGGGTAACAGGATGGGTGGCATCGCGGAGGTGACAGGGTAGTGTCGGGATGGTGAGTTGTTGCTTGTATCAGTGATGGTGCACCAATTTGATGGGTTAGGATGTGGGGGTTTTGACGGGGATGGATTTTGACGGGGTCGTGGTGGTGGGTGTAATGAATTAGTGGTAGCAGTGGTGGTGGGTTTTGGTGGTATGGGTTGGGGTGGTGGTAGTGGTAGTAGTGATTAGATGGCAAAGGTGAAGGCGGTGGTGATGGAGATGTGGAGGTGACAGCAGAGGTGGTGGATTAGCGGTCGAGGTGGGGCGTAGATGTCTGATTGGAAGTGTATGTGGTGGTGCAGCGTGGAGATGGTGGTGGAGCGACGGATGTGGCGGCGAGACTTAAAGGCAAACTTGTCCATTCAATTTTAGAGTTTGGCCCAAAAGATATTTTGGTCATTTCAGGTCATATTTTTTGTTTGTCTTTCAGAATATGCAAGGAATCATCCGTTTTATGCTTAATTAGATAATACCCATGCTTTACACGGAACTAAATTTGAATATTATTATATAAATATATATATATATATATATATTTATAAATATAATTTAATTAGTTGCTAAAAATATTAATAAATACCCCTTTAGTAAAATAACATTATTGTTATCAACATTGCATGCATACAGATTCCATAAAATATGAAAAATGATCAAAAATTTGAAGATTTGATTGTAATATCATGTCATAGAACGGTTTATGATGAAAATATTTATTAATATCATACAATTCTTTTTTAAAAAATTAAAAACATTTAAATTAGATGATATTTTTACTTATTAAACTTTGTGCAATTGAGTTATAGATGTCTATTTTCTTCTTCTTCCAATAAACTTTTTAATATATTGGGATTAATTGATAACATTGTCCTATATTTTTAACAAAAAAAGACATTATAGAGAAAGTCATTTTTAATCAAATATTTTAGGGAAGAACGGAAAAAATAATTCTGTGGTGAACAAATATTGTACTCCGTAAAAGGTTAGACATTTCCAGCAGCACTAGTGATTGTACCATGCACAATCTAATATAATGAGGAGCTCATTTATAATTATAAAAAATTATTTATGTTAGATCTTAAAATTTTAAATTAGAGATATTGTCAGCAATTCATGATTAATTGATTGAATTAGAAATATATAAAATATACGTTTTAAATTTTGAACAAAAAATATAAATTCATCTTCTTAGTTTCAAAAATAGTATTAAATTGCCAATATTTTATAATTATTAACTATACAGATTAAAAAAAAGTTAAAATTTATGATAATCTAAATTCAATATTAAAATTAAAATTAAATATAGCTTAATGAATTAAGTTTTTTGGCAAAATCTTAAGAAATACTGTCTTTTCATAGTCATATGGAATGACGGAATTGAAATAGAATTATCGAAAGGTAAAAAGTTTTAGTTGTAATGTTAAATTTTTTTATGCAACATGGAGTAATTATAAGTTTATGACCCAATTAATGCAACCCAAAATTTTTATCTTGATTTCATATAATTTGCACTTTAAACATTGGTTTTTCCGTAACTTATGGAAAATGATTTTTAATACTACTACCAATCACATACTGTTATTTACTAAAAATATGTCATTTCTATATATTAGTTAACAAAAAAATAAAGTCATATAAATAGACAAAGTTTTGGGAAAGATTGTTGGCGGGGTTGAATTAGAATTATAGATAGGTAAAAAAAATTTGTTACAATATAAAAAATTTATTGTGCAATGTGCAGTAGTTATGGAATGTGCAGTAGTTATAAGTTTATGACTAGACTAATGCAATCCGAATATTTTATCTTGATTTTTTTTAATTTGCAATTTAAACTTTGATCTTTACATAACTTATGGAAATACCGTATTCAAGAGACGGACTATAAGAAAAATTGTAAATAAAATTTACAAAGTGTTAAATAAACCATTAAAAGTATTTACAAATAAAATATTTTAGTACTATATTTTATATAAAATATTTTAGTACTATATTTTATATAAAATATTTCATACTGATTTTTGTCTCAAAATTAAAATTTATTAGAAACACTTATATATATAAATAAAAGTTACTCCCTCTATTATTCTTTAACATTGTAATTTTAGATTTTTTAGTCAAATTAAATTATGTGGAAACAATTAATTGCGATGAGTAAAAAAATGTAGATGAAAATGATTAATTTTATAATATTAAAAATGTAAACCAAAATGGAAAGTGTAAAGTATTTAAAAATATATTGTAAAAAATAAGTATTATAAAAGAATTTCTCTAACAAATGGAGATTGAGAGTAAAAAAAATATGCATCTTCATACATAGGGTATGATTAATTACTCATTAATTGATATATATTGAAGTATGGGAAGAACATTGAATTTGGGGAATAATTTTGCATTGTAAATTGGTAATTGACTTTATAAAATATCACATTTTTAATTAATTTTAGATAGTGACGTGAAATTGTGTGTGGATGCCATGTGACAAAAATGATGTGTGAATGTCATGTGACAAGAATGATGTGTAAATGTCATGAGCAAGAATGACATTCTTTAATGTATACTATAAATTTTTTTATAGATACTTGAAAAGAATATATTCTTAAGGTAAAATTTTGGGAAAGACGGTTTTTCCGTAGGTTTATGGAAAGACGGGGTTAATTATGATAATAAAAGATTTTTGTTGCAATATTAAAGTTTTATTATGCAACGTGTAGTAGTTATAAATATTATAACCCAGTTCAAACAACCCAAAAATTTTATCATAATTTCTTCTAATTTACACTTTAAACCTTTGTCTTTCCATGACTTAGACCGTCTTTCAAGAGAAAGACTCTATTCTTAATAACACTTGAATGAGGAAATGTGTGGTAATATTAATTAATGATGATGACATTAATTAATGAAACGGCGATCTTCCATTGACGGGAAGTATGTGAACACAATGAACTGATCATCTCTCGGAGTCTCGGACCAATATTTCTGCTAACTTCTTTTTATTACCAATTCAAAAATCATAAACATATAATTAATTAAATGTATCATTAGTTTATTAACTATAAAGAATGAATTGGGGATGGAAAAGAATTTGATAAATTGGGGATGGAAAAGAATTTAGGTTGTGCCAGGTTGACATGCGAACCTGGATTTCTTCCCTTGTCTTCTTCTTTACCTGCATCTCCTTCTTCTTTTTTCGCCGTGATTTCTTCTTCATCTCGCTTTCTTCCTCTTCTTATTCTCTACCTCGTCTTCTTCTTCTTCGCCTCGGTTGCCTTTTCTTCTCATTCTCTATTTCTTCGCCACTTCGATTAATCCACCAACATTCAATCCTGCATTGGAAAGATCTATTTCCGATTACAAAACGATCTACAAGATGTTCAAATTCTCAACGACGAAAATCTAATCGAAATTGAAATCATCAAAAAATCATGTTCCCGCTGCATCTGAATGAATTCAACTCAAATCAAATGAATTTCACATCCTATACATCTTTCTCTTCCGAACTATACAAAATAAGGTAACTACCGCAATTACGAAGTTTATGTTGTAGAATTGGACAAGAATGAAATATCAGAAGCAATGAATGTACGAATTCTGCTAATATGAACATGTAAAAAACATGTGGTAAATATTCAAAAAATTAAATAAATTTTGCAGAAAATTTTCGTATATGCTATGCACACATTACCTTAAAATACGCGTCGTTTGTATTAAAGCATGCACCTGTAATAAAAACTGTGAATATGAATTATGAAACTTTTTCAAGAGATCATTTATAAGTCAAGTTAAAATTTAAAATTTAAAGATTGTCATATTAATTGTGCATTGATTACTTTACAACATGTATTGTTTAAAAAAACACGCACATGATTTAAAAATATCAATTCCTTTTACAAATAGCAAAACTTTGTCAGGAGGTATGTAGCAGTATGATTCTTAGCACAAACATGGACAGATTGGGAGGGGTCACAGGTTTATCAGTGGAAATATACGTACGGGATTATTAGCGTAAATATACATTCATTGAGCCGATCTGGCCAACTTTAATCCCTAACACTATGTAAGATGGTTGACTACAAGATGGTTGATTCCAAATCTGTAGTTAGTCAAGCTCAAGAGATTCAGATGATGATCTATGAGATGATAGCTGACAAGATGTCAATGTGCGAGACTCTGCAAGTGTACTGCATCATCGAAAAGTTGCCTCCAAGCTGGAAGGACTTTAAGAGTTATCTGAA
>JAULKM010072669.1:0-11893 GCA_032355605.1 Rubia tinctorum
AATAGGGCATGTAGCCTAATCAGAATCACAATAAGCACTCAACTGTAACAAACTACGCGGAGAGAGAAATAAACCTTGACCAAGATGACTCTTCAAGTAGTGAAGAACTCGAATCACGACTTGCTAGTGAGGAACACAAGGAGACTTCATGAACTGAGCAAGAATATAAATTGAATAACTAAGCTCAGGACGAGTGATGGTAAGATAAATGAGGCAACTAGCCAGGCGCCGATACTGCTCAGGATCATCGTAAAAGGGAGACTTCAACACGAACAAGATCATGTTGTTGCTCCATTGGAAAATCAGTCGGTTTAGAAGCTGATAAACTTGTGTCAGATAAAATGTCTAAGGCATAATTCCGCTGTGAAAGAAATATCTCATCCGGTATTCTAGAAATCTCTATACCCAAGAAATACTTAAGTGGACCAAGATCTTTTATGTTTTAACAAGAGCTCAAGTATTTCTTGAATTCAGAGATGAGCGACGAAGAAATACCAGCAATAACCAAATCATCAACATAGACAAGCACATGCAAAGAAACTGAGCCACGAGAGAAATCAAAGAGAGAGTAATTTGATTTACTCTGAACAAAACCAAATGTGAGTAAAGCCTGGGCCAAATTGGCAAATCAATTTCGAGGGACTTGTCGAAGACCATAAAGAGATTTTTGAAGGTGACATACCTGTCCAGGAGGTGCAGGATATTCCGGTGGAGGGCGCATAAACACCTTTTCATGCAGATCACTATGTAGAAAAGTATTATGCAAATCCATTTGATGAAGTCCCCAACCATGAATGACTGCAACTAATAAAAACAGACAAACCAAACTCATCTTTGCAATAGGGGGAAATGTCTCAACATAGTCAATTCCTTCAATCTGACAATTTCTAATAATCACCAGATGAGCTTTGTGACGTTCAATGGTACCATCAAAATTGAACTTGGTACGATAAACCCGTTTGCATCCAATTGCAGTGTTATCCAGAGGTTTAGAAGCCAAGGTCCATGTCGTGTTGCGCTCAAGAGCATTAATGTCATCAACCATAGCATCACGCCAATGACCATGCTTCAAAGCCTCAGAGTAAGTGGTGGAATCTACATTAGAAGTTATTGCACCCAAAAATCTAGAATGCGTACAAGAAAATCTATAGCAATTTACAAAATTAGTCAAAAGATAGAGAACACCTGAGGATTTTGACGGCGTAGGTGTGATCTTAGCAGTGGGAGAGGGGGGTTTAATATAATTAATGGAGAAAACATAGTCTTTTGGATAAGTGGAATGTCAACAATCGCGAACACTCTATCGGGGAGGAGGCGGCACCGGGGATAAAATAGGCGAGGCATGCGGTGAAGCAGAGTTGGACAGAGGAAACTCCACATAAGTTGGTAGCGATGGCATGGTCGGCGCCTCATCTGACAGTGCGTGAGAAGCGATAGGAACCAGATCGGTCGGCGATCTGTGTTGGACTGAAAGAGCTGATGGCGGAGAGTCAGATGACACAACGTATGGAAACTTGTATTCATAAAACTCAGCATTCCGACTGTTGAAGAAGGTGCATGATTCCAAATCATAAAGGCGATAGCCTTTCTTTCCAGCGAGATACCTAAGAAAAAAACATCGGCAACTTCTTGGAACAAACTTGTCACGAAATCTGGGAATGTAGGAAGCAAAACACAAGCATCCAAATACCCGCAAAAGCTTGTATTTTTGAGTGTGTCCATAGAGTAACTCAAATGGTGTGTGACCATTGAGCTTCTTTGTCAGTGTTTGATTAATCAAATATGCAGCCGTGAGAACACATTCTCCCCAGAAGTCAATCGGAAGATTGGCCTGAAAGCGCAAAACACGAGCCACATTTAACAAATAACGATGCTTGTGCTCAACACAACCATTTTGTTGTGGTGTATCAACCATAAATGTCTCAAAAATAATCCCAAATTCAGCAAAGTATGATATCAAAGGCAGAAAATTTGTACCATCATCAGCACAGACATGACAAATGGAGTGCCCAAACTGATTCTTAATCAAAGCACAAAATTCAATAAATCTAGCAGTTACATCTATCTTCGCAACTAATAAATACACCCGAACAACTCGAGAATAATCATTAACTATAGCTAAAAATTAAATGCACCACTAGAAAATGATGTTCTATAAGGACCCCAAATATCACAATGTATTAATTCAAATAATGAACTAGCATTTGAAGAACTCAAAGAGAAACTATGCCTAGTCTGTTTTGCTCTATGACACACAAAGTAAGAGACAAAGATATTATTTGTGCTAAAATCAAGAGTAGAAACAGAACACAACACCATAGACAAATGATGTCCAAGACGTTGATGCCATAAATCAAATAACGAAATGGGAGTAACCGTCGGAATAGACTACAGGATATGAGGACGAACACACGTATCCAGCAGACGAAACCAGTAAACCCCCTTTGTTGTTCACCCACGCTAATCACAGTCCTCATACTGATTTTCTATAAAATGCAATAATTTCCAGTAAACAAAGCTATACATTTTAAGGCAGATAAAAATCTAAAGCATGTTAATAAATGACATCGCAAAGTAGGTATATAGAACACATGAGTAAGAGTGACATCTCCAAAACAAATAGGACCATATTGTGTAGCAGATGACACAGATTCACCAGGCAGTATAACATTCACAGAATTGATAGCATTAGTAATATCAGTAAGAGAACCCTTATCACCAGTCATGTGATATGAGACTCCCGAATCAAGAATCCATGGTAAAGTAGGCTTACCTGATCCATGGTCAAACACAGAATTAAACTGATTAAATAAATGTAAGGTCGTACTCCATTGGTCATCAGAAGGAGTAAAAATAAAATTAGATCAGGTAGGGGAACTGGAGGATGCCACTGCTGCATAGCCTGGAGGCGGCACCGCAACGCAGGCAATTGGCGGATGCCGGCAGGCGAAACACCGTTCCCATCCGCGGCTGCAATCGGCTGAGCTGGTGGCGCGTTCTTGGCAGCGTTGGTTCTCTCTCTCATCTCCGTGAACCATTTTGGATAGCCTGTAAGCTTGAAACAAGAACCGTTTTTGCGACCCTTGTGATGACAATGCGTACGTACAAGATTCTTGTGATCAATTAAAGTGAGAGCAACTGTCTAAGAACATGAAGGTGGTAGGCATCATGTAATATATGTCATAGAGTCAGTTGAAGGCTCAGGAGACCAAATGATGGCTTTGTGATTCTCCTCTTGAGCAACAATAGCATATACACGCATGACAAGTGGCAGTGTATCAAGAGTCATGATGTTGGATCGTAAGGTGTGATAGCGTTCATCTAGACCGAGGAGAAATTGATCAACGTGTAGTAGTTATAAAGTTAATAACTCGATTCATGCAACCCAAAAATTTTATCTTCTTTTCTTCTAATTTGCATTTTAAACCTTGGTCTTTCTATGACTTATGGAAAGACCGTCTTTCAAGAGACAGACTCAATATATTATTCTAGGTATTATTTCTTTAAAAAAATATTGTATGATTATAAAGTTAATATATAGAGTCCATCTTTTGAAAAACAATCTTTCCATAACTCATGGAAATACCAAGATTTAAAGTGTAAATTAGAAGAAATGAAGATAAAATTTTTGGGTTGCATGAATCGAGTTATAAACTTTATAACCATTACACTTTGCATAGTAAAATTTTAATATTGCAACAAAAACCTTTTACCTTTTATTATTCTAATTAAACCCCGTCTTTCCATAACCCTATGAAAGACGGTCTTTCCCAAGACTTTGCCTTATATATATAATAAAAATGGATTCAATCTCTTAATTACTCGAATTCTATCTAATATAATTTTAATAATAAAATAGTTAAATATTATTTTAATGGTAAAGTCTTGGGAAACACCGTTTTCCATAAGCATATGAAAAATGGAGTTTAATTAGAATAATAAAAGGTAAAAGATATTAGTTGCAATATTAAATTTTTATTATGCAACGTGTAGTAGATATAAACTTTATAACTCGATTCATGTAACCCGAAAATTTTATCTTCATTTCTTCTAATTTACATTTTAAAGCTCGGCCTTTCTATAACTTATGGAAAGACCATCTTTCAAGAGACGGACTATATTTTAATAACATATATTGTCCAATATTATAAAACTTATAATTGTCCAGTCATGTACAAGTTTGATTTAACTAGCTAACATTGGTGACCAAAATTCTACAGAGTTTCGGGTTCAAACCAATTGTGTCTCCATCACATCAAATTTCCATTAAAAATTTTACATATGTGAATGTATCTTCATTTTTTTGTGTTCTTTTATTCTAGTACGTTTAAAATAATAAAAAAAAAGAAATTAGAGGGCACCTTATTATTCACGTAAAAAAAATAAACAGAGGCCCATATGGCTTTGCTTAAATTTTCACCTTATTTGCTTGTGGTTAATAACCCTCGAAAAAGAAAGCAATCCATTCTCTATATGTTATGATCCCTCCTATTCCTGGGTTGAACTGGTGTCGCCGGAGGAAGAGGCGCGTTTCAGCAACGCCTCTTTCATGGCAACATTCGTGTTGCTGTACCCGCCGTCGATCACCATATTTATCCCGCTTATGTACTTAGATTCATCGCTTGCGAGGTACAGCGCCGCCTCCGCCACATCCTCCACCCCGAGAGTTGTGTGTTTCAAATTTGCAACTCCAGCAACAAATCCCTCCGCCTCTTCCACACCTTCGAATCCGAAACCCCCAACCAGCATCGGCGTCGGTACCGCGAACGGAGAAACACAGTTGACCCGGATCCCGAACTGCCCCAATTCAACGCCCAAGTTCTTTGCGAGCCCCACCACCGCACTCTTCGACGCAGAGTAGGAGTGCGGAACGTCGCCGAAGGCAACTGTGCAGGAGCTGGAGGTTATGACAATGGACCCCTTTTTCGCCGGGATCATTACTCTGGCGGCGTGTTTCGCGCACAAGAAGGCGCCGTAAACGTTTACATCGAACACCCTTTTAAAGTTGTCGTAATCTGAAGGTGCGTCCTTCAACACCGTCAAATCTGACCCGTTTCCGGAAATTCCGGCGTTGCTGAACACTATGTCCAGCTTGCCGTACTTGGAGACGGCGGCGTTGACGGCGTTTTTGACGTCTGATTCTTTGCTTACGTCACAGTGGACGTAATGGATGTCGGGTTTGAGCTCTTCGGAAATGGAGTTTCCGAGGTCGCCTTGGACGTCGGCTATGATGACTGTGGCGCCGTGCTTGACGAACAGCCTCGCCGCGCATTCGCCGATACCGCTGGCGCCGCCGGTGATGAGAGCTACCTTGCCTTCCAGCCTGTAAGATTAAGATGAACATATGAAATAATCAAAGGACCTAGAATTCAGTTTGAGTTGTTGAAGTACCTTCTGTTGATGGCAGCCATTCGTCGTTAACTCCGAGTAGCTGGTACGATACCAAAAGTCCACAGATGATTAGTGGAGATGCCTTTGATTGTTGACCATATTTATAGACAGCATGGCAGACATGCTTGACAATTATTTAATCACCATGCAATGCACCAATACTCCCTCCATTAGTTTTAAATTGTTTTTCGCACAAAATTTAACACAAGTATATGTGACATTTTTTAATGGGTGATGAGTTTGAGTCCACGTAAATCAAATGAAGGAAAAAATTATGATCAAATATTTATAATTAAATGTAGAAGGTAAAGTTTTGGGGAAAACGAGATTTAATTAAAAAATTAAAGGTAAAAGGTCTTAGTTGCAATATTAAAAATTTATTATGAAATGTGTTATAGTTATAAAGTTTATATCCTGATTTATTCAACCCGGAAATTTTATCTTTATTTCTTCTAATTTTTACTTTAAACTTTGGTCTTTCCATGACTTATGGAAAGACTGTTTTTCCAAAGATGGACTAAATGTAGAAAGTTTAGAATTAGAAATTTTATAATGAGACGTACCAAAAATATAAGTATAAAATTTATTGTGGGACGGATGGAGTATTTGTTAAATCAGACCTCGACTCAACTGCAAGTAAAGATGGAAAGGTAACGAGAAAAGATGGTGTTAAAGGATTGATAAGGGTAGAAGATACAATTTGATCTAATTGCAAATTTAAATTAGGGACAACAAATATACTCCAACACTCCCACAAGTTCATGATCGATGACGAACATCCAACTTGTTTCGAAGAGTGATAAATGATGATTACCGGCCAATAGTTTTTTTTGAGGATATATCAATAATTTAATCAAAGGAGTAAACATGTCGAACAACTAAGTCACAAGTGATAGTCAATTTTGATGTGTGTTATCGCTAATGAAAGATAGAGTTGACAGATAGAAAAGCGGCACTGGAGTAGTCACAGAGAAGAATGGGGTGACGTTGAACCGAAAACATGCATCTATGATAACAGTCTTGCCATCGCCACTCGGCCGCCGCCGGTCCGTCGATCAATGGAACGAAACGGAGCAGTCGTGCGTGAGCAGCGTTACCCGAGGTTTGGTTTGGAAGTTTGGAACGAAATGGAGCAGAGGCCTGCTCTTAGATTTGGAAAATGGAGCATGATGATTAATAAAGTGAAGGCTGAAGCTAATGGGCTTTTGATAGATTATGTCTAAAACAGCCCAAACAATGCAATAAAACTTCAGCCCAAAGCCAAAGGAAACAACCCAAATCCTCTTCGTCTTCAGCAATCAGCAGTACAGAGCAGAGCTTCTTCTTCCGCTCTTCGTCTTCGTCAATCCAGCGGAGTAGCTCGCCTCCGGCCGGCAGCCACTGCCCACTCTGAACTCCAGTTTCCAAAGATTTTCCTGGGCGGGGCGGAGATAACCACTTCGAAGGCGGAGGAAAATACATATACATATACACGCCGGATTCGCCGGAGTTTGGGGGGGGGGGCACCGGCTCGCCCCCTAATTCCGCCACTGGTCGCAGCTAAATTAAATCAGTGGTGGCAAAGGCAATGGATCAATATTCGATCTCAGTGCTGCATCGAGCAACCACCGCTTGCTTGCGAGAGAATCAGTTGATGAGATTACCACCAAAATAAACTGCAGAACCATGCTAAGACCTTCAATCATCAGGATCTTATGTCCATCTAACATCTGAAAAAGGCCACCAAAATCATGAGCATTCTGAAGAAAAAGACCCAATGAGATAGTGTCTTTCTAGGAGCGTTCAATCGGTCGGTTTTTTCGGTTAGGCGGTTAATCGATTTCAATTCCTATCGGTTTATAAAATTTTCCCAGGAACTAAATAATCGACTAATAATGTTGTCGGTTTCACCGATTTGGTTAGTATCGATTTTGAATGATGTGTCAGTTATTAACGGTTACCATATATCATTTATTTAAAATTTAAAATATAAATTCATATTAATAATGATTAGTAGTTAGAGTTGCAAAACTTAGTATAAAAGGTAAGAAATTTAGCAATCGAATAATTGTGTTGCAGAGGAGTTGGATATTTTTTGAATTAATATTAAAATCGTACAGTGAGTTGTCGTCGATAATTATTAGTGTTGGGCACAATTATTAGCTACATAGACTTTTGTTTGCATAATTATTTGCTTTGGGCATAATTATTATTTGAGTAAGGTACGTTTTTAACCTTATGTTTTGGGGGAAAATGTAAAAATGACCTTGTAAAATATGAAAGTGCAAAATTAATCCGGGAATTCGTTGACTAAATTGTCAACAACCAATTTGGCTGGAAATCAGTAAAATGACTATTATACCCCTGATTAAAAATTTAAAAAATAGAAAAATACCAAAATAGCCTCCCTTCTTATCAACCTTTCTCCTTTCTTCTTTATTTTCATTATTTTCTTTCTAAAATCCTAAACCGCCGCTAATTCTCGTCGGATTGGAGGTGTCGCAAGGTGGTGGGTGGTTGTGCAGCTAAGTCCCGACGGTGGAGGTTGAGCACTATTGGCGTCGATGTTGTTGAACAGGTCGTAGATCTGGTCGTCGGGGCCAAGGGAGCGGAGCAGGGCGACGAGCTCCAGCTGTGTGAGCTTTCATAAAAGTTGCTTTCGGATTGTAGGAGGGAAATCTAATTTTGGGTTGAGACTATGGTGTTAGGTCGGATTGGAGATGGTGGTGACAGTGTTTGTTTTGGAACAGGTGGGAAGTGAAGGGTTTTGATTAAGAATCAAGTAAAGAAGATGGTTGAGGTGGAATGACCGATGGTGGTGACTAGTGGTGATGTGGTGGTCGATGGTGGTGGAGATGGGTGATGAAGGGGACAAGGTGGTGGAGATAGTGCGGCGGAGCTGGTGGCGGGGTTAGGGTTTTCTAAGGTGGTGGGGTTGAGGGGGCTATGCAGTTTGATCCGGCGGTGGAGGTGGGGTTGAGGTTCCTGGATCTAGCGGCGGTGAGTTGTGAAAGCATGAGGTGTGAAGGTGTCGGGGTTTCTAGAGCTAGTGGCAGCAAGGTGTGGAGGCGGTGAAGTGGAGGAGGCGGCTGGAGGCGACGAAGAACTAGGGTTTGGGGTCAAAGGTGAAGGTGGCGAGGTGTGGAAGTGGCGGAGTGGAGGAGGCGTCTAGGGTGGAGGTAGCGACGGAGAACTAGGGTTTGGGGTTGGGGCTGAGGCAACGACGGTGGAGTGAAAGAGGCGGTGGTGGTGGCACGACGGGTCTGGAAGCAGGGAATTGGTGACGGGTCTGGGTTGGGTGGTGGTGTGGCGGCGGAGATGGTAATGCAGCGACACCGAACCTGGTGATGAAGAAGGAGTGTTAGGGGTATTTTTGTCATTGAATTTTTTGTATTAACAATAGGAGTATTTTTATCTTTTCATTAATGGTCAATGCCTGAATTTGTTCTGTCAATGTCGGAATAGTGCAATTTGGTTATAATTGCATTATTTTACAAACATTTTGGGTTAGTTTTGCACTTTCAAATTTTACAAGGTCATTTTTGCACTTTCTCAATCTTATATGGACATTTTTACACTTTTCCCTTATTATTTAAAGATATATGAGCTAATAATATAGATTTTAAAGAATAAGTCAATTTGAATTAAAAATTAAAAATTATCTTATTGTATTTGTGATCATGGCCCAAACTTTAATGAATTAATTTTTGGGATTGGAATTAATTAATGTGCTATAAAATCTCTTATCGGTTATCCGGTTAGAGCGATAACCAACCAATAAAATCAATCAAGGAACCAATTAACCGGCATAATCGGATAATCATAATCAATATTAACCGATTAACCAATTAATCGGTCAACATAATTAGTTTCCGGTTCAATTTTGATAGGTTATCAATTTTTCGCTTTTTTTAACAACCATATGCCTTTCAAGTGATGTGAAATGTGTTTTACTGTACACTAGTGATCTTCCGCGTGTGAATGCATAATTGGTGAACAAGATTGACTGCATAAGATATCTCATAAAAAAAATGGTGACATTATTTTTAGAGCAAGCCAACAACATCCATATAATAGGTAATGTCATAATTCAAAATTTTTACATGAGTTTTGAAGTCCAACAACTTCCTTATTTGAATTTGGGATATATACCAATATACCCCTACCTACTTGACATAAGTGCTAATATAACCATCAGATAATTTTTAGTGCAGATATAACCCTACCTAGTTAATGTTAGTGTCAATATAACCCTAAGACCCCATTTTCGCCGGACCACCGCCGAATCACTTATAGGGTTATATTGACACTTACATCAATTAGGTAGAGTCATAGCTGCACTTTCAGTTATCAAAATGTTATATTGGCACTTACATCAACTAGGTATGGTTATATCTGCACTTTCAGTTATCAAAATGTTATATTGGTACTTATGTCAAGTAGGTAGGTTTATAAAAGTACTTTTTTCTTTAAATTTTGATGATAGAGAGTGTTTGTTTCCCTATATTTGTAGATGGGGATTTTTTTTGAGGAATGAAAATTAATGCAATCAAATTAATTTAGAACACAATTTTCAGCTATTCATTTAAAAATTTCAAGTTTTAGCAATGAAGCAACTTTATGATTTTGACGAAAATTTACTTTCATTCCGGCATGAAAATTTACTTTCAACCTTAATTATTTTCTCTACAAAAATTACCTTTAAAATTCCGACTCATGTTATCACCCCAAATTGGTCATTTTCCTCTTGAACCTTTAAATTGGTCCTTTTTTACAAAAAAAAAAAAATCATGTCTAACTAATTTGGCTAGTGAGTTATGATATAAGCATGCTTGATTTTTAATTTTGTTCTTAGAAATTTAATATTTCTTTAATTTCATCGGTTTTATTATGTGTTAAGTTTTAAATTTATATGGATGTATTTTGGAATGATTAAATTTATTATTTAAATCAATTATAAAAGTAATAATTAGTATTAATAAATATTGAATTATGTAAAATGGAGAATCTATTGGAGTTGGGATAAAAAAATGAAGAATATTGATCCTTTTTTTTTTAAAAAAAAGGAAATTATTAAACTTATTCTAAGGGGTTGAAAATGCAAGGGAACTCGCAAAATCCTAGTATGCCGCACGAAACTCAAGAGTCTAGCCCTTTGTGTACTCTAAATTTTAACTTGCTCACTAATTAGCCTGCATGATTAGTTCACACAATTATTGATAATTAATTAACCCTAGGATTAATAAACAATGAAAATGTTCGCAAGCAATGAGTATAACTCAATGAAAGATAGATTGTTAAAATTGGGGATTGGTAAAGGAAAATAATGTGTATTCTGTGATGGTGGGGAGACAATCAATCATTTGTCCTTTGAATGTGAGAAGATAGAGAGAATTTGGCTGGAGGTCTTGACATGGATGCAGTGGAACAGGTAACCTGGGAACTGGGATCAGGAAGTTTCATGGTTGAAGAAGATATGCCGAGGAAAAGGATGGAAGGGAAGATTGTTGAAGATGGCTGTTGTGGAGTCTGTCTATAGTATTTGGAGTTATAAAAATGATTTATGCCTTGGGAGGAAAGACCAGTGAGGAGAGCAAGTAGGAAATATCATAGATAGTATTATAGAAATCATTATGTATAAGGCATGGTTAGATCCAAAGTTGAATGGAAAATGTGCTAAATTGATGATAGAATCTGTTAGGGGATTGTAAAAAGGAGGAAGGATAGTTGGATCGATAGATCGCTTGTATCCAAATATTTTTGGTAATGAAAATTCTCGTTATTAAAAAAAAGCACTTATATGAAAAAATTATAGGTCAGATATGATCATTGGTGGATAATTAATAATTTATTATACATAAAACTAACGGGTATATAGAGGGTGTAGTGGGACGGGTTAGGGATGAGGCGGTGGTGAACTAATATCCAAGTTTGACTATCCATAGGCGAGTTACAATTTTCATCCTCATCTCTCTGCCTCATTCCTATCAAAACTACCTAGATCTACGTTTGTCCCATTTGGTGGATGCAATAGATCTCAACCGAAATCCGCCCAACTGTCATCCAAAAATGTAATGCCCATTGACCCAATCTTTAATAGTATTGACCATTTTGCTCTTTACCTTTCTTGATGTTACTAAAGGATGCCATTTATCGACGATGGTAGAAATTCTATTGAAGACCTTATGTTCTGGTGCTGGGCTATCGTGATTTACCTCTCATATGTTGGTCTGGGTGTGGGCTGGTATGAGCCGCTGAGGGCGAGCGGATTAATCGCCTTTTGCAGTCTATTGAAGACCTTATAGTGACGATTTATTTCATCACTATTATAGTAAAAATAGATACTTTGTTAGTGTTGGAAAATATGATATAATAAAAGCTGATTTCGTCAACTTTTTGACTTAGTTTTGAGTAATACCCAAAATGAATTGGGTTCGGTGGATGACATTTTTGGATTCTACGCTGCGAGTACTATAAAATCGGTTACTCGAACACTCAAAACGGATCAAGAGTGAATGAGATA